>JAIFAC010000333.1:0-121546 GCA_026545765.1 Plantago major | reverse complement strand
TCCGTCGCTCATATGCCGAAAGTTACTTCTAAAAATGACATCTTTTAAGTGCTCGATTGTCAGAGACGGCGTGGACATGATATAGAAATCAAATCAACATCTTTCCGATCATCGAACCATTCGCCTTTTGGGATGTGTACTTCTTCTAGAAGAAGGAAGCAAAGGAATAGTCATTATGATTCACGCTCTTTCATCTCCTTAGTCGTCGGATGATCAACAGATGGCTAGATCCCAAAGACTCGCATTTCTATAAATAAGGGTGTGGTAATTCTCCTTTTCACCGCTACTTTCCCCGCTCTTTCTTTGTGTTTTATCCACCTTATTATTCCGCGGAAGTCGGGCCTGTTTCTAGAATGGCGTAATCGGATGATGAAGAGTATAGCCATCACATCATACTGGCCATGCACACGATCCGCCCATTTATCCGGGGTAGAGGAACCGCTGGTGATCTGACCGTCTCGGATTTTGAAGGCGATCCCCTCAATGTCCGTGAATAGCTAGAGATTGGTTGAAGAGGAGAGAGAGCGGACACCGAGGTTGATCCGCATGAGGATCCGTGGCAGAAGAAGCTGGCTGTGCCCAAGGTGGTGACCCTAATCCTGTGGCTCGACTCCCACGCTGACAAAGGGTGAAGTGGTCAAGGGTATGCCCCGTGGTAGCATGTACTTTTCCGGCTTTTGTCAATGTACCATCCATATGTAATTGTTCGATAATTTTCTTATAAAATTCAACTATTTCTAATCGATAAGAACGCCACTTTGCTCGCACTGTAATCGTCAGAAGGCGGTTGAACAAATTCGAATCCCGTGTGTTAACATTTGGCCCGCTTCGACGTATCAAACATTAAACTTGACCCGTCTTGTCGACGGGAGCGCTTGGGACAACCGACATCAAGTCGCTTGGTATGGAGGACTGGTGATCGGGTCGAGTGTCCTATAAAAAGGCACCATCCCCTATGCCAAACCCAAGTGAATTAATCTCAAACTTGTTTCTTCTTGCATGTGATCTGCCTTGGCTAATCGTCAAGCTAAATCTCTTTCTTCCGATCCATCTTTAATGGCTCAAATCTTTCTTAAATTGGAAATGGTTTCAAAATCCAAGAAAGTTCGAAGTCTTTAAAGCCTTAGGCGTAATTTTTGTTGTGCCCCGTGGCTTCCACGACTGTGAATTTATGCTACATACTAAGGTGGCATCCTCGATGGACCTTGCCATGTTTGACCACCCGTATGCGTAGATGGAGTCCGTATCCGCGGAGTCCGCAGCAGAGGCTGAGTCATGCCCCGCTTGGAGGAAGGGTGCGCGGGAGATGACGATTCCGCAGATATTCTCTCAGATTTTTCTTTGTATCATGGCTCTTTAGTCCGGAGTATTTCATCGATCCGGATCGTAAGTTGCATGCATGTAATGATGTACCATCTGCCCTTTGTAAGAATGAAAATTCTCGCTTTCGTCTTGTCGCTAAATCATATACAAATATCGGTAGTTATGAGTCGAAGATAGAAGTTGTATTGATTTGCGGAAATTCAATTACAACTCAGGGCTCTAAGGCCAATGACCAAGGGATCAAAGAATGTAATCGCTTGAGTTCGTAATAGATAGTCAGTTCAAAATGACCAAAATATAACTGATTTGAGTTTTACGAAGTAGATAGATGGAACCAAGATGGCTAGTCAATCTCGCTGATATTCGAGTAGCCATCGTTATGTAAAACTTTTGGACATTTCTAGCATTCCACGGGCGCTGGCGGGTGCCCGTGTTTCATCCTCCACCAGAATTCCCATTTGCTCTTGTTCGATAATCTTGTAGTGGTCCTTCCCGCTTGACTGAAGTTTGCCCACGCTTGTCGTAATGTCCGCTTCTACGAAGTACTAGGTCCCCGACTAAGTTATTCGCCGGACGCTTTCTTGTATGCTCGAGTACCGCTGTTTGATATCTATGGATATTAGCCAATGCGCCGGGCTTCTTTTTTGTTCCAAGATGTCCAGATCAAATATTCGCGCCGTGATTAGCTGACTCTTCAAACTCGATTCTCATAGTCTCGACGCAATTTCGCCGGTATAACGGCCTCCGAGCCATATACCGTGGAAATGGAGTTTCGTTGGTCGTCTGCAGGCAAAGGTGCGATGAGCCCATAGTACTGCCTAGGTCGTCCGCCCAAATTTTCTTGGGAAGTTCGCAACCGCTTTTCTAGATCTTCGACTATCGCTTTGTTGGTAGACTCAAATTTTGCCCATTCGCCGCTGGATGTCCAATGTAAGTGAATCGTTGTTCGATCTTGAAGGACTCCAGCCATTCTCGAGTCTACGGCCCGAGAATTGGGCACCATTGTTCGAGACAAGGACCCCTGCAGCCAAACGGCAAATTATGTTCTTCCGCATGAAGGTCCGTACTCTCTCGTGGATGGTCGCAACGGCTTCGCTTCTACCCATTTAGTGAAGTATTCCACGGCGATCATGAACTTTCTCTGGTACCCTTTGAAATGGTCCCACAATGTCAATTCTCATTGATCAAGGGACACGCTTATGATTGACGGAATCATAGGTCTGTCATGGCGGACATTCGTGATAGTACAGTAATCAGGCACTTCCTAGCATGGTCGGCCGAGTCTTTGTCGATAGTAGCCAAGAATATCCTTTGTCGATGATTTTCCGGGCAAGGGTTCTTCGCCGAGTGACCGCCGTAGCCCCTGAGTACCTGCTGGCACGCTTTTAGCCTTCAAGGGTTCAAGCATCTCAAGTGAGTCCCTAAAGATCTCTCGTACAAGTCCGCTTCAGGATAAAGTATCTATTAGCTCGGCACTGACACCTCGACTCTTTCAGATCCGGCTGAAGGGATCCGCCCGGAGATAATTCTGTATGCCTGGCCATCCAATCCTTTTCTCGCATTTGTCGCGCGATACTGGTTCCGGATTCATGACTGGATGAGTGAGTGATAGTGAGCAGATGACTTCCTCGTGTCTGGCCTCTCCGTCAAGGATGCAAATTTTGCTGTGGCATCCGCTTTTCATTATAGGCTCACGAACTTCTCCAAAGGTAAATTCATCAAGAGGTCGGTTTCGCTTCGAGTAGCTCGAGATACCTAATCATCGGCGGGCCTTTGGCTTATGGATCCTTAGAGTCGGCTGCATTCATCGTGAGTCCGTAAGCCTCGAGCTTCCGGACTTGAGGATTTGTCTAGGCGAGCCCGACTAACAGCGCTCGCATTCTCAGCCTCATTGTTGGTGACTTTGAATTTGTGATATCGATAGTCAAGTTCCGCGCCTTCGTGGCTTTTTAAGAAAAATTCCACCTCCCAATTCTTCCGTGGAGGATCTATCTACTTCTAGCACCCAAGTGTCCAAGGGTGCTCTTTTGAAATCTTCGCGCCCCTGGCTCCCAAGTGCTATTTTTCCTTTCTTTCGATCTCTCGGCCCGAGTTGTTAACATCGATCTATTCACGATGTTATCGAGTAAATACATCCGTTGATCCGGTTTCCCCACATGATGTGAGCGAGGGTCGATTGATAAACCGAGCCTCCTCAAAGTTTTCGTTGTAACTTCAAGGGATTGGCCTTTGCACAATGTCTTTGGTGATTAGACATTTTGTACTGCTCAAGGACTTTCTCTCAATCCGCCTCGTGATATGCCGCTAGGAAATCGGCGAGGACTTGAGCTTTCGCCGATTTGAGCTCGGTAGCAATGTCGATTCGCCAAATTTCAATTGCCCATTTGAAAGTCGCCCGACCATCGGACCGCTTCCTCAAGACCTCGTATAAAGGTTCCGCGTTAGTACCACAATTCTATGATATTTGAAATAAGGTTTTAACCGCCCGTATAAACCAAAGCGATATGAAGTTTCCGATCTTCACATATCTTGTCTCCGCCTAAGGGCTTTGCTAAGATAGTAAATTACAAATGCTCATAGCCTCGAATCCGCATTTACGGAGCTCATTGCCTCTTCCGTGATTGCCAGGTAGAGGTAGAGCGGTTCTCCTTCGACGGGTTTGGAGAGTAGTGGAGGGGAATGGAGGTACTCTTTCAGTTTCTCGAAAGCCTCAGCACATTCCGCGGTCCACACAAAGCTCTCTCCTTTCCGGAGGGTTTTGAAGAATGGAAGATTCTTCTCCGCTGAACGGGAAATAAAACGACTTAAGGACATGAGGCTTCCTATGAGTCGCTGTACCTCATTGAGGGTTTTTGGATGCGGCGCATCCAGGATCGCTTTGATTTTCTTGGATTTGCGCTATACCTCTTCCGTGACTATGTATCCGAGGAACTTTCCTCCTTTCACCCTCAAGGTGCATTTCTGGATTCAATTTCATTCCATACTCTCGATAGGGCATTTGTGCAAATGGTGCACATGTCGTTCTTCTATTTTACTTTGACGAGCATGTCGTCCACATATACTTCCATTGTTTTCCCAATCTCATCCTTGAACATCTAGTTCACTGTGCGCCGTATGTGGGCTCCGCTTTTTAGTCCGAAAGGCATTACTGGGCAAGATACACCTCCCGCCAAGAAAGTCAAGCTTCCTAACGCCCTCCTTGGCCATCCGAATTTAGTAAAAACCATGGTACGCATCCATGAAACTCAAAGAAGGTACATCCGGATGTGGAATCGACTAGCTGATCTATCCGGTAACGGATATGGATCGCTTGGGTAGAACTTATTCAACCTTGTGAAGTCATTACACATCCTCCACTTGCCCTCGGTGATTTTTCACCAGAACTACGCTGCAAACCCGCTTTAATAGCGGACTTTTTTCAATGTGCCCCGCTTTCGTGAGTCGATCTACTTCGCGGATATTATGGCATCTTTGATCGGACCAAAGTCTTTTCTTCTGTCGGATATATTTAACCGGCGATCCATGTGCGACATTTGGTGAACAAAGAATCCCTGTCTATACCCTTCGTGTCATCGGTGTTCCAAGCTTAACACATCCCCGTTGGGTTCTTGAGACAAGCGATGAGCTTCATCTCTACTTCCACATTCATTTCGGGCCCGATCCTCGCCTTCTTTCTCGGATCTCCAAAGAACAATCTCGATCTCTTTAAGGGTCTCGTGAGGCTCAATTGCACTGCTCTAGGAAATTTTTCCTTCCGCTTCCCACGCCGACTGCGAGTCTTCTCTTGGGTGGAAGAATAACTGCTAGTCAGAGTCATGGTGACTGCAAGCACGTACGCCTTCTGTGGACATGATATAACACCCCAAGCTTCTCCGATATTTCCGAGCCTTGTCCGACTCCAAAGGCTGCCGGAACTTCATCCGCTGTGGAGAGAAGAAATAGCTGAATCGATTGGGACCGGTCGTCTGAAGATGGCATTGTAGTCGAAAGTTTGTCTGACTACCACGGCGGACTTCGTGTCACCGCCGGAAAGGTGCCGAGCGAGACATGTAACATGACACTATGTAGGGTCAGACGGTTCCTCCTCCAAATCCTAATATGGAGGTGTGCACTCGCCACATCGAACTCTACCCAATTCAATCTGATCCAAGGTCCTTAGGGATAATGTTCGAGGAGCTTCCAAAGGTCAACCAAGATCTTATTCACTGATAGGGTTGCAATGGTCAATGAGACCACCAACGGACATCCAGTTCTCGATGTCTTCTCCCGCCAGAGGAGGAGGCTTCACCGTCGTCAAACCTATGGGCGTTAGTGCCCGGGGTCACTGGACCAAAGATATGCTCGGCCATTGTTCGAGATTCGCAAGGTCCGCCTTCAAGCTCTCGCTATCGCCTCGCTGTCCTCCCAAGAATGGTGTTGATCACCCTCAGACATGCTTCCATTTCGGGATATCCTCAAGATATTCAGAAGAGCGCCGATCCCACGAGGCGGATAGTCGACTGTGGAGGGGCAAAGTGCTGAGTGGGGTGGTGGTTCCGCCACCCTCTCCTCTCTCCTTTGTTCGGCCCCATCTCGCCCGGCAGTCCGCTTTATCAATATGTTCCTTCAATTTTCCATCTCTTACCAGTGTTACACCTCCTTTTAGTTGAACGCAATCGCCGGGCTTTCATGTCCGCGACACTTGTGGAACTTGCAAGAGTTCTTCCATTCTTATTCTTATGATACAATCCAAAAATCGATCTTATTGAGAAAAATCAAACTTCCATCAAGAGAAGCAATGTAAACTCTCCATGAGATTCATAGTCGCATTACTTATAGCCGGTAAGAGGTTTTCACCACCCGGACATCCAAATTTTCTTCTCGATTTATAGTTGCCAAGATGTCGGATTCGTCTATTGAGACGGTATAGTCCGCGATCTCCTGGGACTTCTCTCCTACGAAAACCGTCCCTTCGATCCTTCCTAGAAACAAACTTTACCGGAGTTGATCTTGCTTCACCGGATCCTTCCTTTCGAGTCAACTCTAACCGGAATGTTCCTTCAGATTCTTCGCCATACATTACTTCTTCATGTGTCTTCTAAATGCTTTTCGCCCTTACCTCTCGATTGAGAGTTTTCTTCTGAGTTCGAGTTGAGAGTATTAGCATACAGTGTCGGACCCGCTCTTTAATATCGGTGACTCAACCTCGAGAACATCCGTGAAATCGATCCATGCACGCCCCAGATCCTCCTGCTTCCCCTCGTGATAACTTCGCCAGATGTTCCATTTGCAGACGCTTTTATCCTCTGATTTGCCGAATTTCGCCAAGAACTTAGAGGATAGATCTCAAGGTGACACCCAGACGATTTATTTGGTAAAGAAGTGTACCAATCCATGGCCCCAAAGAGAGTGGACGAGAAGGTGAGGGCTTTCGTGGTTGTCGCTAATCCCTTTGGAATCCATCTTGTCATATACCTCGTTAGGTGACCCACGACAAGCGCCCCATAGTAGTATTCCAAGTCTGGGATCACTTGATCCGGAAGTTCGCTTTCTTTCTTCTCTCATGATGTCGCTGACGGATTTGGTGCACCGGTAGTAATTCTGCCGTGGTCTTTCACAAGATGTCCGAGGCTTAGGATTTGAGCTTTGAGCCTTTTTGGGCATAGATCTCATCCGCCATGATCTCCCCCGCCTGGATGTATGGCCACATTCACCGGAAGTTCATTTATGCGGACTTTCGAACCTGCTTCGCCACTTGATCCCCGCTCTCAGAGGTGCCGGCAAAGGGCACTTCGGATATCTATTGTTCCCATTCGGCGCTCCTTCCATGATGGCTTCCTTCTCCTCGATTGAGAAGCCGGGCCCGCTCGCCCAAGAGATCTCGCAAATCCTCCCGAGGTTGATGATCTCCTAATCTCGCTGGATTGTATGCTGCCTCGACAATGCCGGGCTCGGCCGAGGAGGTAACCACCGGCGGAGTGGTTTGCCGTGGGGGAGCATTGTCGATCCTGCATACCCTTGAATGATCGTTAGCAACTGTCGAATCGCTTTCGCCACCCCGAGATCGTTAGCGCATAAGGCGTCTGGCTGTGCATGGTGGAATTGATGGCCCAGGGTCGGCCTCGAAGCCGCCGAGAAGCTCGTGTTATCGCTTCCATCCGAGGACTGACCGGCGTAAGTACCGCTGATATCTTTCGACGCCGCACTTCGCTCTCGGGTTGGCGGACGCCCCATGGGCATGGTGGTGGAGTTATTACTCGTAACACCAAATTTCTTGCTGTTCGCTCTGCTTCTTGCTATTGTTCAATGGAAGCGTTGATGCTTTTTTATCAAAGTTCCCACAGACGGCGCCAAAATGTTGAGGAGAAAAACCTCAACACCAACCGACTAAATTACTACAAGTATCCTGAACTTGGCCCCGCTTTCTACTTGTTGTCCGAGGAACCACTCCTCTGAGCTAGAACACCTGAAAGGACTAAGTGGGGGTTAGACCGATATCCGGATTGCCAATGTCAATCCGCTAGAGATTCTTTACTCGAAGGAGTGGGAAGCTCTAATGTAGTAATTATGAGGATGATATCGTATCAGGTCCTAGAAGACATACGGTTTAATGCTTATCACCTTATTACCCGCTCTTCCCGTGATATGTGAATTTGTGCTATATTTATAGTTCGTACTTGTGAAGAGGTTCACAAGATGATGCCAAGTGTATGATTCAGATTTGGACACCAATGCTACCTTTAGCCCAAGGCCCATTAGTGAACAATGATCCAATACCGGTGAATGGGCCTGGGAGGGTAGTTTGGTCCTTTTCCCTATGAGAGTACTGCTCACTCGGTCCCGGTTAGTCCCGCGGATAGATCTTCGCTTGGTTGATCTACCTTGCAACTCGATGTCCGAGCTTCAGAGTTTCACTTCAAGTATCTCATGGTTCGCTTATATACTTCCTGCTTAACGTGATGGTGGCGCCCAGATTTCTCGCCCTCTGCTCGGCATCTCATCGGGCGCGGCGAGGTTTGTAAGTCCTTTCCATAGCTAGCCTTGACTAACTGTGGAGGACATAGTGACTTTAGCTGCATCGGTTTATTCACTGGGCGGACCATGAGGTCGGACCAAGATCAATCGCTAATTGCTTGATGCACTTTTTAGACACGCCTATGGCGCCTTAATCGGATTGGACGATGTCCAGAATAACAAGACGCAGATCTATCCTCTAAGTTCTCGCTAAATTCGCAAATCCAAGAGGAGAAAGCGCATCATGGAACATCCGGCAGAGTTATATGTAGAACAGAGGAGCTAAGGACGCTTCGATCGATTTCACGGAGGTTCTCCAGTCGAGTCACATTAATATTAAAGAACAGTGTCCGACACTGTGAGATGCTAATACTCTCAACTCGTAACTCAAGAAAACTCTCAAGTCAAGAGGTAAGGAGCGAAAAGCATTTAGAAGACATCCGTGAAGAAGTAATGTATGGCTAAGAATACGTATGAACGCTCCGCTAGAAGCTCGGCTCCAAGAAAGGGAAAGATCCTGAAGCAAGATCAACGCCCGAAAGTTTGATTCTAGGAAGGATCAAAGGAGCCAGGTTAGCCGGGGAGAGAAGTCCGAGGAGATACGCTGATTCATACATGTCTCAATGTAATCAAGATCCAACATCTCGCAACTATCATCGAGAAGAAGCTAGATGTCCAAAGGGTCAAAAACCTCTTACCACGGCCAGAGGAATTAGAATGCAAAGGGCTACTAAGTTCCACAAGTGTCGCGGACACCTAAACCCATTTATGCATTCAACTAAAGATGCAGGTGGAACACCTAGTAAGAGATGGAAAATTGAATCTAACATATTGATAAAGACGGACCGCCAGCAAGATAGGACGAACAAAGAGAGAGGAGAGGGTGACGAACCACCACCCCATTCCACTCATCGCCATCGGCCCCTCCGGCCACCGACTATCCGCCGTCTGGATCGACGCCTTATGTATACCGAGGATATCGAAATGGAGAACGCTTCATACAACGGGTGATCAACACCATCGGAGGACCAACGGAGGCGATATATGTGAACGAAGAGAGCGGACCGCAGTAGTCTCAAACAATGACCGAGCGTCAGTCCAAAGGACCCCGCACTAACGCCCATATCTTTCGATTTACGTTGAAGTCCACCCTCCTACGGGAGGAGGAATACATTGAGAACCCGGATGTCCATTGGTGGTCTCATTGACCATTGCAACTATCGAGTGAATAAGATCTTAGTCGACACCGAAGCTCCTCAACATTATCTCTAAGAGGACCGGATCGATGGAATTGGGTAGAGTTCGATATGCAAAGGCACCTCCATATTAGGGATTTGAGGAGGAACCGCATTTAATTTCTAAGTGTCATGTTACATGTCTCGCCGCACCTTTCCTACGAGGGTGACACAAGAGTCCGCTTGTGGTGGTCTAACAAACTTTCGACTACAATGCCATCTTCTGGACGGCCAGTCTCAATTAGTTCGGCCATTTCTACTCTCCACAACCAGATGAAGTTCCCGCGCCTTTGAGCCTGGACAAGAGCTCGAAATATCGTAGAAGCTTGGGAGTGTTATATCATGTCCACAAGAAGGGCGTTCGCCACTGCGTGCTTAGTCACCATGACTCATCACTGCTATTCTTCCACCCAAAAAGAAGACTCACGGTGTCGGGCCAAAGCCAGAAGGAAAATATCCTAGAACGGTACGAATTGAGCCTCACGAGACCCTTAAAGAGATCGAGATTGTTGCTGGACATCCGGAAAAGAAGACGAGGAACGGAACCGAAATGAATGTGGAAGTAGAGATGAAGCCTTTGTCATCGCCTTTCTCAGACAACAATATGTGTTCGGAGCACCAATGACCAAGAGTATAGACCGAGGATTGCTCACCGTCTGAACATGGATTCGTTAAATACATCCGACAGAAGAGAAAAGACTTCGGTCCGATCAAAGATGCCATAATATCCGCCGAAGTAGATCGACTCCTGAAAGCAGGACACATTGAAGAAGTCCGCTATTCTAACTGGGTTTGCAACGTAGTTCTGGTCGAAAAATCACCAGGCAAGTGGAGGATGTGTAATGACTTCACAAGGTTGAACAAGTTCTGCCCAACAGATCCATATCCGTTACCACGGATAGATCAATCGCCGATTCCATTATCCGGATGTGTATCGCTAAGTTTCATGGACGCTGCATCAAGGTTTTTACCAAATTGACGGCCAAGGAGGATGTTAAGAAAATGTTTTCTTTATGGCCGGAGGGGCATATCGCTTTCAAGGTAATGCCTTTCGACTAAATAATGCGGAGCCACATACCAAATACCGCTTCTCGTGAACCGGGATGTTCAAGGATGAGATTGGGAAGACAATGGAAGTGTATGTGGACGACATGCTCACACAAGTAAAACAGAAGAACAACATGCGCACCATTTGCAATAAATGCTTCGCTATCCCGAGGAAGTATGGAATGAAATCAATCAGAGAAATGCACCTTCGGGTGAAAGGAGGAAAGTTCCTGATACATGGTCACGAAAGAGGGATAAGCGCGAATCCCGAGAAAATCAAGGCAATCTCGGATCTCGCCGATCCAAAAACCTCAATGAGGTCTTCAGAAGCTGACTCAACGGGACGACTTTCCAAATGGGCAATTGAAATTGTTAATACGACATTTGCTACTAGTTCGCCACCAAGAAAGCTCAAGTCCTTGCCGATTTCCTAGAAATTTTATCCTCGAAACGAATTAGAAAGTCCCCGATGCAAGTACTAGAGTGTCTAATCACCAAAGACATTGTGCAAAGGCCAATCCCTACCAAAGTTACAACCGAAAACTTTGAGGAGGCTCGCTTTATCAATCGACCTCACTCACATCATGGGGAAACCGATCAACCAGACAGTTTCTCCTCGACAACATCGAATAGATCCGATGTTAACAACTCCGGAGCGTAGATCGAAAGAAAGGAAAAACAACACTTGGGAGCCTGGGGCCGCAAGAAGATTTCAAGCCAAAGAGCACACTTTACACTGCGTGCTAGAAGTAGATGGATCCTCCACCCAAGGGTGGGAGGAATTGAATTTTCTTAAAAGCCCCAAGGCGCGAACATGACTATGCGATATCCTTAGAATTCAAAGTCACCAACAATGAGGTCGAGTACGGCGTCATATCGGCCACGCCAGCTAATCCCTCCATGTCCTGGAAGCTCAAGGCTTACACGACTACGAAGTTGCAAAGACAGCTTCCTGAACCTTCGCCACCAAAGCCCTTCGATGATTAGGTATCTCGAAGCTACTCAAGCGAGAAACCAGCCTCTTTGAAGAATTTACATCCGGAGAAGTTCGGACGTAACCTATAATGAAAGAGAGCGGATGCCTCCTGCAAAATTGCATCCGCGACAGCAATGTCTCGACACGAGGAGAGTCATCTCGCCATTACTATCACTGACTCATCCATCATGAATCCTAACCAACTATCATGATTTAAATTTCTTTGAAAAGTGAAACAAAGGCAAAACTAAAATTTATCGATTTAAGAGATTTAATCACCAAAGAACAATCCTTTCAATTACTACATGTTGCCACTCAAAATCTGAACAAATTTTGTTCTTAATTTAAGCATCAACCTTCCGCATTTAAAGAACCATGCATAAGACATATAAAATTTCACCAAGCAATAACATTCATGACCTCTTGATCCTAACAACAACACTATCACGTCCCTTAGTGGGACTCGCTCAAGTATGAAAATTTCACATAGGATGGTAGGAATTTGCATGAATATGGCGATTTAATCAACTTTAAATATTATATTATATAAGAACACGATAATCTGGCGGTAAAACATTAGCCTCCGTTAAACATTAGTTAAATACTCTATTTTTAAATTTCCATTAATTCATTTTATCTTATTTAATAAATTTATATTTTATTTTAATGAATAAAGTGTTTTATTTAAATAATACTATTCAAGATGGTATATGGATTCTTAGCATTACAATTGAATTCAAATATATTCAAAATATTTTTGGATTTTTGTAGATAAAGTTATATGAGATTTAATAAAACTTATATATATATATATATATATATATATATATATATATATATATATATATATATATATATATATATATATATATATATATATATAGTCAATATGTAACGATGAAATATATCTTGGTTAAAATACGATTAATTTCATAAAATTCGGCGTAGGATTGAATGAATGCGGTGAGGTTTAAGCTAATTTGTCTTTACATAATATATGGATGGATGGATGGATATGGATGTATGGATTAGGTGCCCATCTTTAATTACAAATGGTCACCAGTTAACATCATTTTACACCATGCTTCCTTCGTCCCACTCGAAACTTTCCATTTTGTCACTTTTTTATGTTCCAATTGAAGCTTTCCATTTCCATTTTATCAGATTTTACTCCAACTATAATATGTAATATATTGACTTTTACGAAATTCAATCATTAAGTAAAGTCATCACAAAATCCTCTCAGACAACCCGAAGCAAAGAAAGAAGACATCATCATCGTCTCTCCCACAAAACCTTACAAATCCTTCGCAAAATCCTTCAAACACTCGAGAGCATGTTTGATTGGAAAGGAGTGGAATATGAAGGCCACTCTGGATTCAATTCACTCTCGAACAATTGTGGATTGCGACATAATATGTGCTCTTGCCACAAACGATGAAGAGGAAACAGAGGACATGTTTAAAAGTCCATAAGAAGGTGGACTAACTCCCTTTCCGACCAACAAAACTTCTACCTTGTCTCCCATTGACTTGGTAGAATTATACAACAATGCTTCCTTAACAAAGACCACCTTGTCTGAGTACACTAAAAAAGTGAGCATCAGAACAAAAGTTCAAGGAAAAGTCTTGGAATTGGACTGGGAGAAGTTTGCAGTCTCCCTGGAACTACCAAACACTGGTACCACTGAAGAAGTGGATACCAAGGATGATCTTGTGGTAGAAGTTGTCAAAGACATGTATCTTGAGATCAATCTCAATGATAGTGCAGTCCCAGCAAGACATGAAAAAGTTTGCAGACGAGAACACTTGAGAGACTGATGGAACTACTTGGCGGTTATACTCACTAAAAGTACTGCTGGAAACAGAGGAGGATTCGACCATGCGAGCATGGAGAGATGGATACTCTTATACTTGTTGAGAAAAGTAAGGATAAATTAATCAATTGGGCCGAGTATATGTTCAACAAAATTGTTGACAATGTCAGTGAATTCCATGGCGAGGATACAAAATACATAATTACGCCAAGCACCTTTATTCCATTAGGTACTTTGCTATCTCCTTGAAAAATCAGGACTGATTCTACGGGAACACCAACCCTGGAAGAAAGATTTTGTGATACTCCAGTTTAATTACACTCATAAAATGAAGCTCGAAGGTTATGCTGGCAAAGGGACAAAAAAAAAATGTCATTCTTCACTGATGTGACAAAAAAAAGTAACACCAAACCCCTGAGTTATTGAAATTTGAGTGCGACCCCCTACAATGGAGAGTGTAGTACACTCTCCGTTAGTGCGACTGGAGGTTGTTTTTATGGGGTTTCTTGCAACTTTATGTTAATTGAGGGGGGTTTTGTGCAACTTAGCCATAGTTTTTATTAGATATCTATAAAAATAGTACTTATTTACTAAACTATGAAATATAAATAAAGTTAAAAAAATAATTCTTGCTGAGGGGTAAAACCTCGAACATTAATAACTAATATTACAATCAACCTTATCTAGGACCGCCTCACTTGAAGTCCAAGTACATGTCAGTGCAAGTATACTGTAAGGACTAAGTGGGAGGGGTTAGAAAGGGTTCCGGATTATTATGTCGATCCGGTGAAACTTTCTCGAGAGAGTTGGGAGCTCTCAATGTAATAATTATGATGAATTATGACTTAGGAGTTGACTTAGGGATTGTGACATACCTTAAGGTCTTAGGGATAGTTATCATATCTTCGCACAAACGCAAATTAAGATCTTATCAAGAAAAAGAGGATTTCCGTTTTTTAACGGAGATTTACCTACACGGAAAGGATGATTCATTCGGATCGACATGGGAGTCCAACTACATTGCATTGCCAGAGATGACTCACAAGATGATGCCAAGTGTATGCCTCAGATTTGGACACCAATGCTACCTTTGCCTGTGGCCCAATAGTGAGCGATAATCGATACTAATTAATGGAGTGCAGGAGGGTAGTTTGGACCTTTCCCTCTGAGAGTATTGTTCCGCCCGTTGGGTCCGTGTAAGTCCCTCGGACAGATCTGTCTGCTCGGTTGATCTGGCCTTGGGCAACTCAAGGTGTCCGAACCTAGAGTTCCACGAAAGTATCTCAGTGGTTCTGTTATATACGTTTGGTCTTACTACGATGGTGCGTCCGAGATTCTCTCGTCCGGTCCATTTAGTATCCTAGGACTGACAGTTTGTGGTACTTGGAAGGACCATGTGACCTTTTGTCAGGTTCGGAAGTCATTCGCCTAGCTTGGTCGGACTTAGCTGAGATGGCATGCTGACTTGTAAATACTAGTTGACCTGAGATGGTTTCCTTTATGCCGGACCATTTGAAGGTCGGACTAGCAATGAATTGGCTATCTCAGTCTCGATGAGCTATAGGACACGCTCTATGGCGCCCTTAACGGATTGGACACATGTCCGTATCAACATATGTCCCCCTAGTTTCCAAGTATCTTAGTAGAAGATGGTTGGTAACTGTGAAAAGAACAATGTGTTGTGGAGCGTGTCCGAATCGTTAATTGAGAAGGAAAAAATTCCCTTTTTGCGAGATCCGTTGTCCGTGTTCTCAAGAATTCAATATATCCCCCTTACCGTTCTGATCCAGGGTGTGTAACATCGGATCGGAAAGAAAATATTTGTATCGGAGATATATAGATCCGAGTACGGTTAGGATCTGAAGAGGTCCCCTGTGAAAGAGTGTATAGGAAGTCATCCGTTGGGCCAAATATGTGAAATGGTCCACCTGGGCTGATGAGCAGTAAATCAAAGAAGCCCAATGAGTTGCCTATCTAGCCCATGGGAAAAGATTCCGGGTAAAGCGGGACAACCGTTGGATTTGATAATATCAACGGTTGGGATTTAAATCCGAGTGATGTGACGCCTCTGTGAAACACTAAATGTGGTGTACTGTTAGCTAACCACTTGTGAACCGGCGCATCCGTTGGATTGAAAAGATCAACGGTTGGGGTTTGAATCCAAGTGATGTGACTCTTGGCTTTCCCGAATTGCCCCTATAAATAGTTATCCAATCTGTCGTTTTCACACTTTAGCCACATCGAAACTCAGAGCAATTCTCAAGCAATCCGAGCAATCAAAGATCGATCCGAGCAACTGAAACTCGCTAAATCTCAGAATTTCCTCCTCTGATTCGTACCCTCGGAGAGCTAGCAAGGCTTCGTCCTACGTTCATCTGTAGGAGACTATCTGGTCGTGGACCTTGTGTCTTCCAGGGACTCTGGCGCTGGACAAAGGGTCCGTGTTGCAGCAGAAACTCAGCCTGACGTAGCAGTGGGCCAGGGAGATGTTGCTAGGACTAGGTCGCTAGTCCAATCTCGGACCATAGGTGGTGTCGGGGCGTCCGTTGATCCGAATGAGCCTTAAACTGAGCGGGAAGGCAACAGTGGTCGGGAGGCCGACGGTGTGGAAATGTTCGAGGCTGGGGAAGAGGACCGTGTTGTGGCGGAAACAGGTTCGTCTAACCCGTATACATCTGAGAGGCCCGAAGGTGGCGAGGAGGAGGAGGAGGAGGAGGAGGAGGAGGATGATGAGGAGGAGGAAGGGGAGGAAGCCTCTCCAATCGCTCGCCCGCGGAGACGTACTGGTCGTCGGATTGTGTTACATCCTGGGGTGTCCGCTCAATCCAATCTTCCACTGATGGAGGTCAGCGGTGCTAAGGCGGTGAATCAAATTCCTAAATCTGCGTCCATTGTGGTGATAGCGGATGAGTTCGGAGAGTTAAATGTGGACGGGCTACTCCCTACTTGTCCGTCTAAAGTTAAACCTGAGGACATTCCTGAGTGGAGGCGGAAGTGGGAGATTCCGGAGTCCGTCGAAATTATGGTCCCAGAGCCCGGGCATGCATTTACAATCCGCCCGCTGGGTACATGTGTGTGCACGAAGTGGCCTTCGCTTGTGGATGGAAGGTCCCTATTGCGCCCGAGCTGAAGCATATCCTGAATCACATCGGGATCGGTCCGAGCCAGGTTATCCCAAAGTCTTTGGGTAACCTCATTTGTTTCGTCATTTTTTGTAAAAAGAAGGGGCAGCCGATGAATTTTGAGAACTTTAGGCAGCTCTTCCATGTTGGTTTTAGTCCGGGGAATCCCCTATTTTATACCTTTGTAAATAGGAAACCCTACAACTTCATTTCCGACTTCATTTCCTCTCTAGGTCAAGTGGTGGGATAAATATATTTTGTGTGGATGGCCAAGCACAGGATGTCCACAAGGAGGCAGGCGATGGGGCTGCCAAAAAGTTCTCAAGGAGAGCATCGGATGGCGCCTTAGAAGAATGTGGCTCCGTGGGTGGCGGAGATCCATAAAATGCGACCCACCCTCGTATTCGTTCCACGGATTGATCTGTCGTTGCCCTACTTATGTGGTGGTGATGCCGTGGAAGTTAGGGAAAACGAACTTGATGGGATCCTCAACTTAGGATTTGTGCTTTTCTTTCTTAGGGATGCTCTGATTTGAACTTTCGTGTCATGATTAAGTTATTCTCCCTTATATCATATCTAACACTTTTATTTTGTTCTTGACTCCTTTGGTTTGATTATATTATGTCGACACTCCGTGAGAAGAAGAGGCAGCAGAGGGAGCAGCAAGCCCTGGAAGTTGCCACTGGTCCAAGGGCAAAAATCATCAATCGTCCATGGTCTCCTATAAGCGGACCCAAAAATCTTGGCGATGTTTCTTGAAGGAGAAGGAGGAAAAGCGGAGAAAGTGGGTGAGGATCCAAGCCTTGGTGGTGCCAAAGGGTAAAGTCCGGCGGCCTGCAATGACCTTGCCCCAAGACTCCGGCTGTATCCGCGCCACAGCAGGATCTGTTGATGCGAGATGCCATCACCTTGGGGAGGAAGAGGGGAGCGAGCTCGGATGCCTCTCTTGCATTGAAGAGGCAGCAGCTATCCGCTGTTCTGCCATCCGACCAAGCTGCTCTTGATAAGGAGTATGAGTGGGCTCGCGGACTCCCTGAGGTCGAGCGGGTTGGAGAGTTCCATGAGCTATACCAGCGGGTAAGTAGCTTGTTCATGTTCTCCTTGCCGTGTTCTTAGTATGATAGAAACATAACTTGTGTCGATGCGGACTTCCTGTAGCTCAGATGCTTTGTTAAGGCTATGCAGTGGAAGGCTAGTGAGCGGGCCACCATTGAAGAGGAGCTGCATAAGGCCATGGCCGCATCCGCGGATGAGGCTGAGAAGGTGAAGCGGGTGGAGGCCCAACTAAAAGAAAAGGATACACTTATCAATAAGTTGAAGACTAGCTGGCAGGAGGTAAAGTCGGACTTGGATTGGCAGGAGAATTTTATCAGTAAGTCAATGAAGGCTTTCCTAGACTCAAAGGATATTCTGCTCGAGGACCTACAATTTGCCCGCCTTGAGGCTGCTCGAGACTTTATGAAGTCGGACTCGTTCAAGTTTTTCAAGGCGGACAAGTCCGACGCTTCTCAATTGGATGAGTTTTCATCCGCTATCGGCGATTGCGATCGAGGATTACTTCAGAACTTTGGTGGAAGGCGGAAGGATTAATTCCTTCCGGATGCTAATGGAGTGTGTTGATACGGAAATATGTCGAATCCGTCATAAAGGACCTGAGCGAATCTAAGGCATCCTAAGTCATCGAAAGGTTAGAGACACATTGGTCGAGCAGCGGACGATCCGCAGACCGACCATGGTCGACCCACCTTGATAGAAAGGAACAAAGGATCTGGACCTATTGGGCCCGACCGGAACCATGGGTCCGACCACCTTGGTCGAGCCTCTGCGGGAAAGGAGCATAGTGCTAAGTCGTACCCTCTCCGACCAAGGACTCCGATCCGGATGTCAACTCGGATCCAGCATG
The DNA here is from genome assembly GCA_026545765.1 of Plantago major. Lineage (NCBI taxonomy): Eukaryota > Viridiplantae > Streptophyta > Magnoliopsida > Lamiales > Plantaginaceae > Plantago > Plantago major. The sequence continues at coordinate 103,131 of JAIFAC010000333.1, read as the reverse complement.
ACTATCTCATAAAGCTACCAAGCAAGTGGGCACCAAAGAGTGAGATGTCCAAACCTAGGAGCTCCGAATCGGAAGAGTTGGACAGGCAGGAGAACTTCCTCAGCTGACAACCACTTGTGGTCCGGACCAATCGTCCGGACCCATCTCTCGAACACAGGAACTCGTGAACTAGTCACATCCTCGAGAACTCTCCAATAATGACCTACCCCTAAAGCCCAAGATGGCATGGGCTAAAGCTTCATTATTGGGCCATGGGCCTAGAGCATTGTTGGCACAATGGGACGGACACTTGGCGATCTTGTGAGCCCTCCCTTTCTCGAGGGAAACCTATAAATATGCACATATCCTCACAATACAAAGCAAGTGAAGTCTTCTTCCTAGACTCTTACCTTCTCAACTATTATCTGAGTAGATCTTGGTCTCTCTTGAGTAAAGTCTCGATCCGGTTTGACACTTAGCAAGCAGGTCCTAACCCCCTCAAGTCACTTGTGCGGTCCTTACGCATCGCCTCTTACAATCTGACGGTCCTTACGGACTCTTACTCTTTGGTTCTTACAAGCAAGGTGGTTCTTACTCAAAGGTGGTCTAGGTACTTAGAGTGAAGGAAAGCAAGGAAAATTCATTAAGTGTTAGGGGGACTTTTCCCCCCAACATTTTGGCGCCGTCTGTGGGAATCTTTACAAAAGTTCCGTTCTCTTGATGTGGCAAGAACAAGAAGGTCCGTAAGAACCAACACTCTGCGGTTGGGATGCCCTCACCAAGGCAAAGAGGACCTCCCACTCGGAGGAAGAGTGGCAGAGCCACTTCAAGAAACACAGGGATTATCCAGTGATGGTCACTTTGCTAGTCTTTCTTGGAAGAGGAAAGAGCCGTTGATCCTTCAATGAGAACTCTAGCATCCGGAGTTGAAGGACAAGTTCCTCGTCGAGAACACATGGTCCTCCTCAGAAAAAACTTCACTCTTCCAAACGGGCATGTCACTCGCCCAAGTGAGTTAGGGATGAGCAAGAACCAGTTTGGTAAAAAATGGTAAAGGCTCATGAGAAATACTACGGTGATACTTGTCTCGAGGGTCATCTGACTAAGTATGAGGGCCGGCTGGAGTCCAATGGTCTGAATTATAACATGAAGGCTCTTACATTCTCAACCACTCTTACCCGATGACTCCATCAAGTCTTAGATAGACATCATCATGCTCTTCCTAAAAAGGCTTGAGAAGGCAAAAGAAGGTGAGGTCAGTGGAGCACTTAGCAAAAATCATCTAAAGAAGGCAAGATAGGACCACAACCTAGGGACAATCCTTGGACCACGTCCTAAGCACCATATCCTAGGCTCCCTAAGGCCGAATGAGGTCCTCACCATCTCCTCGGAGCCGGTCCTCTCCGTCGCCTCGGAGTTGGTCCATCTCCTCGAAGTCGGTCCTCACCGTCGCTTCGGACTTGGTCCTCACCATCTCCTCGAAGTCGGTCCTCACCGTCGCTTCGGACTTGGTTCTCACCATCTCCTCGAAGTCGGTCCTCACCGTCGCTTCGGACTTGGTTCTCACCATCTCCTTGAAGTCGGTCCTCACCGTCGCTTCGGACTTGGTTCTCACCATCTCCTCGAAGTCGGTCCTCACCGTCGCTTCGGACTTGGTTCTCACCATCTCCTCGGAGCAGGTCCTCACCAACTCAATGAGCTTAAGAGCTAGGAGATACTTTCAAAGATTGGGATTTGTTTATTTCAAATCTCGATCTCCATTTTCGCTGGCTTCTCTTAAAACGGAGAACCGAAAACAATGCTCTACAGTTTTCGATGAAAAAGTAAGCATTCTGACTTAACTTGAAATCATCATTTGCCATACATTCGCATCCATTGCATCGTTCATTCATTCATCCATTCATTCATCATGCACGCACACATCATTTATCAATGCTTCATTTACTACAAGCGAGCATGATTCGTCAAGGACATTTTTTCCGATTGATAAGGGGGTCCGACACCCACGAACTTATATAAGCCCGACCGCCTCGGCATAACACGGACTCTCGTCTGTTCGGATGTCCTCCTTAGGACCATCCTGAAATACCGGTTGTCATGAAAAGATAAACACTCCATCCCTCTTACGGATGGATGAGTTATCCACTCACATGAACTCTCAACCGTTTGGACGACCTCTATTGGATCATCCATCAACACGTCGTTTTGGAGATCACAAGCCATCGCTCTTACTGATGGATAAGTTGTCCAAAGACATCTTATGTGAATGTTGATAATTTTTGCGAACACCAAGTCCAAAGCTTCAAAAGTAAAACAGAAGCTACAAAGATAGACAAAACGAAGATATTTTCAAACAAAGCTTCAGACAGCTTCACTCTTTTTGTATGAAGTAAAGACGGAATTCAAGCATCACGTTGAGTTCTACACATATCCGAAGGACAATACAACAACATCAACACTCTTGAAAATTACAAGTGTTGAACAGAAAGTTATGTTCGGAGCAAAATAGTTAACTAAACTCGGAACAGCACAAACATCAAAGTCGCCCGACTAGAGATTCTGACGATTAGAACTACAAGCAATGAGGCTCGGATTGAGCATATCCGGAACAGTAGATCCGTATCCTAGCTTCGGACAAGATTTGCAAAGTCCAAAAAAAAAAAAAAATCGTAGCTACGGACTTCTTGTAGCAATCCGAAGTAAATCCGTAGAAGCATATCGAGCTGCAAACAAAGGAGGTCGAACTATAGCAAACTTAGGCGAGCCTCGGACCATAAAGGAGTATTATCGTCTAGATCGAGCAAACAACGAGAATCCGGCGAAAATTAGCTTTGGGTGAGACTCAGACAAGCCGCAAGTTGGACGGGCGCGCCGGACAAGAACAACAGCAAGAACAAACTCCGACGCCGAACATGCGGGCCTTCAAACAACAACATTCTTGAGAATTACAAGTGTTGGATAAAAAGCAAAGAGTTAACTTCGACTCGGGACCGTCGATAATAAGTTCGTGACCTCGAATTTGAGTAATTATAGCCCAACATCTGAAGCGAATCAAGATTCGGACATCTTATAAAGTCATAACAATATACGGACGGTTTGAATTACAAAGAAAAGCTGAGATTAGCATCTCGGAATAATCACTTGGACGGCGAAAGCGAACCGGATCTCAACGATCGGCATCGAGCAGATCCGGCTAAGACTCACTCCAGGCGGACAGCGCTGAACTAAGCTGCGAGGTCCCGGACTTGGATCGAGTCAAAGGCCGCATGAAAGCAAAACTCCATCAAGAAAATGATTTAAACTATATCACTTTGAGCGACAAACTTGAGATCCGAATGTTAGATTGAAGCAGACACAAAATAGGAATAGCGGATCTTGAAACTCGAACAACTCGGTCTCGAGCACCAACCCGGCTCGATCTCGAGTCGAAGCAGATCAAAGCCTTGGCGACAAACAAGCGAGGCATAGCATCGTACCACCTGATATCGATTCACGGCTTTCCAACTCGAGGGAATCTCCCGTGGATGTCAAAATTCGATGCATCAAGTCGGACCAGTTACAAACCATGTCGACCTCATATCGACAAAAATTACTTCTTGACAATGATCAGAAAGCTCCGAGCAACGGCAGAACAAGCGCAAAAGCAAAACAACCCAGACTGGACGGAGAGGGTAGTGCAGTTGACTAAGCTTGCAGCCAATATTAGCATTTCCGGATCGGGAGGCAACCTCGACTAAGATCGAAGCATAAGTTCGAACAAGAACAAGAAATTGGCAAATCCGGACGGCTCCACCTCGGTTGAATCTTTTGAGCAGGCTCAAGCTTTGAACAACACTAACAAAGAAACTCGGAACATAACAAAGTTGAACCAAGCGGGTCGAAACAACAAAAATCCGTAGTGCGGAAGAAGGCGAACCTTGATTCAAAAAAGCGACAAACAACGGTAGAGCTCGAAGCCCGAACAAAATGAGACATCCGGCCGAGAAAGGCGGATCGACTTGAAAGAAACGGTCTCGGACTAGAATGGTGAGTTTTGCACAACAAACCATAACTCCACTTCACTAGAAACCGGTGCGGAAGGCGAAGAAGCGACTACTGCTTCTCTTCTCTATCAAAGGCGGCCACCAAAGAAGCGTCATCATTTCAAACATCTCATCTCGAACCACACCCTCAATCTGACGTCATTCTACTTCCCTAATCCATGCCACCTCCGCACCGGCTAGCTCACATAGCCGTCTATTGCGCTTGCCATCTCCTTCCTTTTCCTCTTAGCCACCTCGTATGTCCTAGGCCCTCAGGCCAACCCCTCGGTCGACCGGAGTGCTTGAAGTTCAAACAAAACTCGAAGAAGACCAAGCAGAACGGTGAACAACAGCGAAGAGGAAGAGGAAATGGCCAGATCTGAGAATAGTCACTTCGGACTAAGCAATCTGGAACGAAATGGAACAGATCTCGAATAGATCTCCGACAGAACTGCTAGCTCCGGACTGACTTGTGGTACCGGAACAAATTCACTTGCCTCGAGATCCGAAATCGAACTGTAGCAAACTGCGAGATTCGGACCGGTGAAAATCGGATTCGGATCTGAGAGGCATCGGATGTGATTGGTGTATTGGAGGTGAGTAGAATGAAATAAATGGTGGAGAGAAAGAAAAGAGTTCAGGTTGAAATATCTTTTGTAAGGAGGAAGAAGAAGAGATAAATGAGAAGGAATAATAAATGGCTTAAATAGCTACTACCTTCCTTTCTTCTCACCCACGTGATTCTGCAGCTACAGTGCAAGCCCACTAGGCATGATTGGCCTTGGTCCACTCATCGGCCCATATCGAGATTATCTCATATACTCTATGCAAATGGAAGAATACATTTAAATAGAAAGGATCCATGGATTGATGGGCCGATCCGGTCCGGACCCGATGGGCTCAAAAATACTAGACCAAAACTAATCTATTAGTGGATTTGGATTTAATTCCAAGTCCAACCAAGACCAGATACATGCCATCTTCAACTATCTACTTGAGAAAATTCTTCTCTCCAAGGAGTCCGGCAAATTGAAGAAGTTATATTTAATTTTTCCAAGTTCGGATCCGACATCCGAATGACAAAATCTACAAGGAAAAATCTACCCGGACTTGACTCCTCAAGTGACAAAGTCTACCCGGACTTGACTCCTCGGATCCGACATCCAAGTGACAAAGTCTACCCGGACTTGACTCCTCGGATCCGACATCCAAGCGACAAAGTCTACCAGGACTTGTCTCCTCGGATTCGACATTCGAGCGACAAAATTTTCCAAAAGTCCTAAGCCTTCACGTTTGACCTATCTACTACAAATACCTCTTTTCCTCTGTCCGAGGCAGGGCGTCTCCCTCTCGGACTGTAAGAAAGAGAAGAGAGATAGAAGAAAGACAAGAGGACACGGATAAGGAAAATTTCTCTTAGAAGCTCACAAGATCGATCGCACAAAGAAGCTCCCGGACGCTATAGTTCCTCGACTATCTTCTACAAAGATACTTGGAAACTAAGGGGACATATGTTGATACAAAAATATGTCCAAGACGTCAAAGACATCCGAAGCTCCCTGGACACTATAGTTCCTCAACTATCTTCTACAAAGATACTTGGAAACTAGGGGGACATATGTTGATCTGAAATATGTCCAATCCGTCATAAAGGACCTAGGAGCGAATCTAAGGCATCCTAAGTCATCCAAAGGTTCGAGACACATTGGTCAGAGCAGCGGACCGATCCGGGCGAGACCGACCATGGTCCGACCCACCTTGATAGAAAGGAACAAAGGATCTGGGACCTGTGGGCCCGACCGGAACCATGGGTCCGACCCACCTTGGTCGAGCCTCTGCAGGAAAGGAGCATAGTGCTAAGTCGGTACCCTCTCCGACCCGAGGACTCCGATCCGGATGTCGACTCGGATCGACATGACCATCTCATAATGCAACCAAGCAAATGGGCACCAAAGAGTGAGATGTCCGAACCGGAGCTCGAATCGGAAGAGTTGGACAGGCGGAGAACTTCCTCGGATGACACCAATTGTGGTGGGACCCGATCGTCCGGACCCGTCTCTCGAACACAGGAACTTCAGCGGAACTAGTCACATCCTCAAGAACTCTCCCAATAATGACCAAACTACCCCTAAAGCCCAAGATGGCATGGGCTAAAGCTTCATTATTGGGCCATGGGCCTAGAGCATTGTTGGCACAATCTGGGACGGACACTTGGCGCGATCTTGTGAGCCCTCCCTTTCTCAAGGGAAACCTATAAATATGCACATATCCTCACAATGCAAAGCAAGTGAAGTCTTCTTCCTAGACTCTTACCTTCTCAACTATTATACAGAGTAGATCTTCAGTCTCTCTTGAGTAAAGTCTCAGTCCGGTTTGACACTTAGCAAACCGGGTCCTAACCCCCCCTCCAAGTCACTTGTGCAGGTCCTTACGCATCGCCTCTTACCAGTACGACGGTCCTTACGGACTCTTACTCTTTGGTTCTTACAAGCAAGGTGGTTCTTACTCAAAGGTGGTCTAGGTACTTAGAGTGAAGGAAAGCAAGGAAAATTCATTAAGTGTTAGGGGGACTTTTCCCCCAGCAGTGGAGGTCCAATGGACAATGTCTTAGGGTGAGCAGTTGGCAGCGTGTGAGTTCGGAGTAGTCATAGGAAGGTGAGATTGGCGTCAGGAATAGCGGACCCTTTCTCCGAAATGTGTCCGGATGCCCTCAAAAGGTATGTTTCGTACCTTTTGATAACTACAGGGCTTTCCTAAAGGACTGGTACTTTTTGCCTGCTCGGGTCGTCGGTCATGACGCGGATTTCAACCTGTTCGGAATTGCTGAATCTCTTGCAGCACGTGCCACTGCCAACATGTATTCCTCCAATCCGCCTACAGCCGAAGAAGCCGGTCCGAGCCAACCTGTCCCCCAGTGAGGAGTCTGGGGTATGCCCTGTGAGAAGTCTGTGATATTTAGAATTATTATCTTTTGATGGCACGGATTAACGCCATGTACAATATTTACTCTCTTTCATTCGTAATAACTATCTGCGGAGCAATGCTTCCCGTGTTTTTAAATCATTACTTGCTTTCCTCTTTGTTTCCTTCTATTCGTCGTTCAAATGCTGAGTTATCATAAATACACATCTCTTACAAACACGGATCCCTTTGGATGGCGTCTGATGCAAGATAATCAAACCATTATCCTTCTGATCCTCAGACCGTTCAACTTTGCTATACCAAATTATTTTGTGGGGATGCGTAATCTTCTAGAAGGAGGAAGGTGAAGCAGTGAAATAGTAATTATTCTGCGTCCTTTCATCTTGGCCGTAGGATGATTGACATGTGGCGTGATCGTAAAGATCTGTCGCTACTATAAATAAGGGTATGGAAATTTTTCCTTTCTCACTGCTTTACCTCTCTGGTCTTCAGCCTTTCCTTTTTTTGGAAGTTTATTTTCCAAGAAAGTCGGACTCCTGCAGGATGTCGGAAGCTGCCCGGGAAGCTGCAAGCCAAGCTAGGCAAGCTCACACGATCTGGCGATCTTTGCTGACTTAGGAACGTCGATCTTGGAAGACCGGACAACCCCAAGTATGATGACTGTCGGCATTGGATAAATTGAGCTTGTGGAAATATGCACCCTTGATTTATTCTGGTAAAGGCACGGCGGATGACCCAATCGTTCTCGATCCAAAAGGGGATCCCCCTCTGTGTCCGGTGGTTGCTAGGAGGCAAGCTGAGGAGGAGAGAGAGCGAACGCTGAAGATGATCCGTAGGAGGATCCGAATGCAGCAGCAAGCTCGTCGGACTCAAGACAGGTGGCTCGGAGTCTCAAGGTTCAACCTCGGGAATCCACTAAAAGGACAAGGTGGGGTATGCCCCGTAGAAATATGTATGGTCCTTAGACATTAGAAAGTTGTAATCTCCGTTTTCTTTGTATTCTCGGACGTTTTTCTAATGAAATTCGGATTATCCTCGACAGATGGAATTGTTACCTTTTGCATAGCCTTACTTTGTCGGACCATATTCATGCAAATATCCCTGCAAGATGAATAGCAAATACAATCGCGGACGTGGCTGATGGGCTTGTCTAGATCAGATAGGATGAGCTCATCTGACCCAATATTGTTCAGCCCAAACGGGTGACTCAAGCCCATTGTCGACGTCAATCTGTTTGTGTGGCGGACGCTGATTGGTGGGAGTTTTCTATAAAAAGACATGATCCAAGTACCAAAACCTTACAAACTGATCTCAAAATCTTCTTCATCTATCTCCTCCATTTTGGCTTGTCTGCCTTTTAGGACTCCCGTCTTTATTCTAGGAAAGGTGGGGATCTGGGATGATAGGCTTTGTGCAAAGGAAACCATTAAGGCCGAAACTCTACTCCTTTCTTCCAATCCTACTTTAGTGGCTCGAATCTCTCTTGTGTTGGTAAAAATCTCCTAATTTCAAGAGAGTTGGAGTCTCTAAAGACGGTTAGGCAGAGATCCAGTTGTTTCGACTTGTATATACCATTGTTTGTTGGTACTTTGTTCTTTCCAAACACTGGATCTATATCACCATAGTACGGTGATATCATGAAAGACTCTGTCATGTCTAACCATTTTTCCATGTGTAGGTAGGTCAAGCTCTTGGTTTGCACGGAAACTATACTTTTCGATTGACATGGAAAAAGCTTTTCCTGACGGAGGAATAGTCTCGACGGGAGATGATGTATCTCCAGAGACTCTCTAAAGATCCGAGATTTGTAGACTGCAAAGACAGCGTTATGTATACTTTCTGTATGAATAAAATTCAATGCTTGTCTATTCTTATCATTTGAACATTAAATCTCAGATTCGCAAATCGAAAGATAGAAGTTGTATTGATTTGACGGAAATGCAATTACAACTTGTGGGCTGCATGGCCGATGACAAAAGGGTTAACAGAACTGACGGAGTTCTGCATAATAGACAGTTTAAGCCTAAAATATCCAAATGATCAACAGGGATCCGTGTAACCACCCCTATGCGTAAAACTTTTGAAGGTTTCTGGCATTCCAAGTACGCTTGAGTGGGCGTCCACGCTCATCTTCCAATTCGTAACTTTCGTTCACTCTTGCACCTACAATCTTGTAAGGTCCTTCCCATTTAGGCTTGAGTTTTCCAACATTGCTCAAGATGTCAGCCCGGCGAAGCACTAGGTCTCCGACCTATAAGTTTTTGTTAGGAAATTTGTTAGATATTTTATTAGAAATATTGTATAAGTTTTGATCAGCAACATGATGACCTATCTTAATCTCAGAAAGGTGACTAGTACTCTTGGTTCACTTGAACATTGTAAAAGAGGAAACCCACTTAGTATGATAGTTTAGTTAATCTTGTATAGGATGTTAGGTCTCAAATGTAATTTTTATTTTATGAAGAGAAGACCAAGAAGAAGACATCCATGCAGAATGAGTTCAGCGACATTGAAGACTTGAAGAGCGCACAAGATTCTTGAAAGAGTTTCTGAGATACCTTGATCGATTTCTTGAAGACACGAATAGTTTTGGACAAACTAAGTCAGCTGAGATATCGAGAATCGGAAGGTCTATCTGGAAAACAAGGAAAGTGTCCACAGATATCTTCTTACAGATACCTTGAGCTTTATATCACATCTACGAAAAGAGATCTGATTACAAACCAAGTTGTTTTCTATTCAAGTGGTATCCCGAAGATTAAAGATAAGGACATGCAAAATTAGGAGAAAGCGCTTAAGTCAAATCTACGAGATAAAGCATAGTTCGTTGACACTCTGGGACAAAAGTATAGTACAATGCATTTAATGCAGACGAGATGTACGAATAAAAGCAGCGGTTGCTACGAAGAAGAAGACAAATGCTACGATGATATATACAGATATCAATACCTTGAATTTGAAGCCTATGAGATACTATTCAACGGCATTCAAATTCATCTATAAATATCAACACTTAGACTGCTTGAGAAGACACCTTACACACAGACACAGATACCTTGAACCTCAGACGCTGAATCTTACTCTGAATATCTTACTCTCTCAAAGAAAACTACTTATTCTTAAGCTTACTGTTGCGACCATAGCTTTTAATCTTAAGTAGCACTGAAGTTCTAAGTGTCCTGATCCTAAACAAGTAAAGCTATCTGTGAAGGAGTTGAATCGAAAGATCAAGTATCTGAGATTCATTCTCTTGAACAGTTATCATAAGACTTGGGTCAGTAAAAAGAACAAGATACCATACATTGAAAAGTGTATTAAGTATACTTGATCCACTGAGTATTCTGATTAACTGAAAAGTTAATATAAGAATCTCATCTGACAAACTCAAACCAAAACCGACACCTCAGCAGTGGAGTACAGGAAGTACTTAGTTTGAAAAATCAGGGAATAACTCCAAGGTTATCGGAGTATAGGAAGTACTTGATTTGGGAAACTAAGGAATAACTCCAAGGTTATTGAGTATAGGAAGTACTTAGCTTGGGAAGCTAGGGAATAACTCAAAGGTTTCTGAGTATAGGAAGTACTTGGCTGAGATAGCCAGGGAATAAATCAGGGGGAACATTTGGTTGGGAACCATTTGTTTGAAGAAGTCTTAGAATAGGATCTTTGTAAGGTGACCTCAAATATCTATTCTAGTGAATTCTAGGTCTTTGGAAGACCGAAGTGGATTAGTTGGAGGATTACGCCACCTCCAGATACCACTATACTTGCTGTGTTATTTACCTTTCTGTATTTACATTTCAGCAATACACAGACACACTTTAACTGTTTCTTAACTTATCTATATTAAGTCTTCCGCGCTCTGAATCTAAGTACCAGATATCTTCACAGATATCTGAGAAATAGTGTTTATCGACAAAAGTTTTAAAAGACTATTCACCCCCCCCCCCCTCTAGTCTTTTACTTTGCCGTTATCTGGACCAACAAGTGGTATCAAAGCAGGAGGTTCACCAGCCTTCTGCACTGAACCTAGATCCCCAGATAGGTGAAGGAACTTTGTCCATTTTTTAGGACTATTTAATTTGTGTGTTAAGTGTGCAGGTATGTCTCTGAGTGATGCACCAGTTCTCAAACCAGAGAACTACGAGAAATGGAAAAATAACATGATGCTCCACCTTGAAGCCATAAGTGACGAGATGATCGAAGTAATAAAGAATGGCCCAATAGTCATTCAACAACTAAAGCAAGTCATGGAGGTTTCAAATGGTAGAGACAGAGATCAAAGCGAAGGATCTTCACAAACAGATGTGTCAACAAGTGGAAGATCTCTTGTCGAGTTATTCTGAACCAAAGCCAGAGAACTCTGGACATGGAACATGCCAAGAGGAATCATTTGGATGGTTAAGCTCGTAACATCATCATCGGATCAACACGGAGCACATACGATGTAAAGCGTAGGGGTGCTAAAAGCAGCGAAGTTGTTGCAAGCGATTGAAGAAATCTGCGGGGCCAGAAAACCAAGGAAAACAAGTTCGAAGTTCTAAAGTTGAAATTTCAAAATTTCAAACAAGGTCCCATGAAACTCTGGAAGAACTTGATTTCGGGTTTACCACTCTCATGAGTGATATGGCGACGTTGGGAAAGCAATAGATACTCCCCGAGTAGATTTAGACTATTGTCGAAGTCTTAACCACCTGAGCATACTAAATTCTTTTATTTTAACCAAGGTATGCGAAATATCACTCTGTGGAACTTTTCTCTCATCTTACTACTGATTGATTATGAGACAACTCGGAGAGAACAAACAAGCTGAAAAGTTGCGAGAATGTTGCTCTAGTTACTCGAGGAACTTGAAAAGAAGAAAAGCAAGGAGGAAATTGAGGATGCTCTTCTGCAAAGCAAATGAGTAAATTTGTCGATCGAGAAATTGAGAGAAGAAAAGCGAAAGAGAAGTGAAAAAGCATCTAGGCTCAAACTATCACCGATGAGGATTTGCAAAGCTCATTTGAAAAAGCAAGCTCGAAAGCACCAATCTTGAGGAAGCGAAATCGAACGATATCTGTTTCTCTTGTCAAAAACTAGTCACTTCAAGAAGGGTATCACGCCTTCAACAAACTAAAGGCAATTGTGAGAAAGATAGAAGAATCTTGAAGAAGCGAAGCTTTGCTAGCGAAGAAAGAAAGAAAATCAAACTCATTTGGATGCTCTAGATGTTGAGGGACTCGAAGGCGACTCGGATGACTCAGCGTTACCATCACCAGAATTATGTGGAGTTACTCACGATATAATTGACTTGACAAGAAGAATGAAATGTGTGGAGTTCTTTGAGATCGACGGTCGGATATCTCCAACATTGAAAAGCATCTTATGGTGATGAGGTAACACATACTTCTTGTTACACTTATGAAAGTGATGAGGAAGAAATTAAAGATCTAGAAAATCTCGAGAAAAGAACTTGATATCTATGAAAGAGAGTTTCTAATGATCCGTAGAGCTGAAACCTAGAGGAAGAAAAGAATTTTCTTGCAAAGGAAAATTCCACTTGGTTAAGATATCCGAGAAAAGAATGACGAAAATCGTTTCTCAAAGCTCGATATCTGAGGCTAAAAGTCACATAAAGAAGCAATGGTGAACTTCAAAAGAAATATGAAGATCTTCTTTCTGAGAACAAGGAACTCAAAAGGAAAGAATTATCTTTTCAATCTTATGCCAAAGCTAGTGACACTCTTACTGAAGTGCAATCTTACTTAAGAGATCCTTGAGAAAGGACTTGGTGAGAACACAACTGATAGTTTCTACCACTCTGAATAAGAGTGAAGAAAGAAGAACATTCATAACTACTCAGCAAGACGGTTCCCATACAATCTATAACATCGGTCAGAAGACAAAGATTGTAGACAAAGGAAAGGCGATTGACTAATCCTTTGGGGAAAAACAAGTCAAGCAAAAGCGATGGGCATGTTTACGAAAAGAAACATAACAACGAAAAAGTGTAAACACCCACAGTGCTATGTCTCTCAAAGGGTAGAATTGCGAGGCAGCAAATTCTCCCATGTCACTTTTACGGAAAGAAATTGGACTGACGGAGACTAGCAAAACTTGAGAAAAGATCTCGAGATAGCTTCAAGTGCTCGAAATGGTATTGGCTATAAAAGCATGGAAAACAACTTGCTCATGAGTACAAGCGGAGCAAGAACGATAACTAAAGGCTAAATTGCTTTCGAGCAATTATCGAAGAAGTGGAAGTTGAATCAAGCCAGCGAAAATCAATGCCGAGGCTAGAAGAAATCTGGCAAGGAAAGCTAAGTTTGCTGAAAAGCAAATTCAGAAACCTGACAGGTATCTGAAAGCACCAAAAGGAGCACCTAGGAACACACCAAGGAAGAAAATAGTTCTTATCAATGATAACATTCATTCAACTAGAATTCCTCCTTATGTTCCTGTCAGACAAAAGAATGTTCCAAAGAAATTCATTCAAAAATGGATTCCCACTGGAAGATTCTTTAATACTGACGGTTCCATTAAAAATATGAGAACCTAATCTCATGTTTCCTGTTATGTGCAGAACGCTTCTTGGACTAAAGCACAATGGCTATTTGATAGTGGATGCGGAAAACACATGACAGGAGACAAAGCAAATCTGGTCGATTACAAAGCTTGCAATACAGGACCAGATATCAGATTTGCTGGAGGAGAACTAAGTCCCTCTCTGGGATTTGGCAACGTCAAATTGGGATCATTAACAATCACTGACGTATTACATGTTAAGGATTTGAAATACAATCTGTTTAGCATGAGCCAGTTTGCAGACAAAGGTTTTACTGTGAAATTCAAAGCGAAGTAATGCAAACTTATTGACAATGAGTCAAAGCAGACAGTCTTGGTTGCTCGGCGGAAAGGTAGTCTTTATGTTGCCGATTGGTCTTACGCCCTTGAAGGCATCTCATAGTGAGTCAATCAGTCTACTGAAGAAAACCTTGGTTATGGCACAAAAGAATGAGTCACTTGAATTTCAAAACTCTGAACAAACTTGCCAAGAAAGATTTAGTGGTTGGTCTTCCCAAAACATCTTTCAGAAAGGATGGTATATGTTCTTCATGTCAGATGGGGAAACAATCCAAGATATCTTTCAAGTCCAAGACCAGACACTCTAGTGTTAGACCACTGCAACTATTACACATGGATCTTTTTGAATCATACAGCAACTAGTTATGCGAGAAAGAAGTATGAATACAGTTGTTGTAGATGACTTCTCAAGATTCACTTGGGTTGTCTTCCTGAAACACAAATCTGATGCCAGGGTGGAGATACCAAACTTGCTGAAAAAGCTTGAAGTCATGAAAAATGACAAGGTATCTGCAATCAGAACAGACCATGGTACTGAGTTTGTTAACCAGTACATAAAGGAGTTTTGTACCTGCAAAGGTATACAATACCAACTTTCCTCTGTAAGAACACCTCAACAAAATGGTGTTGCAGAAAGGAAAAACAGAACCCTTAAAGAAGCTGCAAGAACAATGCTAGCTGACACTGAAATAAGTGAAGTTTATTGGGTCGAAGCTGTAAACACAGCATGCTATACTCAGAACAGATGCTTGATAAACAAACACCATGACAAGACCCCCTATGAAATCTTGGTTGGTAGACCCCCTAATATCAAACATCTGAGAGTATTTGGTTGTAGATGTTTTGTTCTCAACAACGGAAAAGAGTATCTGAGAACATTTCAACCAAAAGCGGATGAAGGTGTATTTCTTGGTTATTCTATGAATAGCAAAGCTTACAGAAATTACAACAAAATAACAAGGAAGATTGAAGAATCAGTTCATGTTGTATTCTATGAAGGAAGTAAGAAAACACCTCTTACTGATGAAATCTCAGAAAAGTTCAAAGAACTAATGATAAAGGATTCTGAAAAAGAACCCTCAGAAAGGAAAAACATTGTTGTGGTAAGTGAGGATGACTCTGACGAAGAAAAGCATGAATTGCCTAGTAACAACCAGATGACTCACATACATGATGAAGAATTTCCTAAGAAACTTCCACAAATGGAACAGGTTACTGAGAACCTTCATCATGAAGAGATATCTGAAAATGAGGCTATTTGAAATGCAAGTTCGGATATCTCTAACCTTTGAAAAAGTGTCAGATATCCATGACACTTCCCATGTGTCAGATATCCCAGATACTGAAAAAGTATCAAATCTTAATCTTGGTGATTCACATTCAGATCACTTAGATGTTGGTCCTACTAGCACTAAACCTATGATGAGATGGATCAAGGATCATCCTGCAAAAGATGTAATTGGACCAATTAATCAAGGTGTTAGGACTAGGAGAGCAATAGCTGAAAATGCTAATTCTCTCTTTGGTGTTTTATCTCGGATATTGAACGAAAACCATTGAAGAAGCACTAAGAGACCAAAATGGATCTACGCAATGCAAGAAGAGTTGGATCAATTTGAGAGAAACAAAGTCTGGAAACTAGTTCCATTTATTGAAGGAATATCTGTGATTGGAACTAAATGGGTTTTCAGAAACAAAATGAATGAATCTGGTGAAATAACCAGAAACAAAGCAAGATTTGTTGCCAAGGGATTTACCCAGACTGAACGTCTAGACTTTGATGAGTCTTATGCAGTTGCGATTGGATGCAATTAGACTCTTTCTAGCCTACTTTCATAGAGATTTTAAAGTTTATCAAATGGATGTCAAGAGTGCATTCTTAAATGGTGAACTTGCTGAGGAAGTCTATGTTGAGCAACCACCAGGCTTTGAAGTTTCCTCAGAAAGTAGAATGGTCTACAAATTACAGAAAGCTCTATATGGACTGAAACAGGCTCCCAGAGCATGGTATGACACTTTGGCCAAATACCTTCTGGAAAATGGTTTTAAGAAAGGTGAAGTTGATAAAACTTTATTTACCTTAAATCATGATGGGAAACTACTCTTAGTTCAAGTATATGTTGATGACATCATATTTGGATCTAAGGACAAGCAACTTTGTAATGACTTTGCAAATCTCATGAAAAGCAAGTTTGAGATGAGCATGATGGGAGAAATGAATTATTTCCTAGGATTGCAAGTCAAGCAACTCAATGATGGAATATTCATCAGTCAAACAAAGTATGCAAAGGATATGCTCACAAAGTTTAATCTAAAGCCTTCTGAAAAGAATGCTAAGATACCTATGAGCATTGGAACCAAAATGACCTATACTGAATCAGACAAGAGTGTTGAAGAACATAAGTATAAGAAATTGATAGGTTCACTACTCTACCTTACTGCTAGTAGACCTGATATTCAATATGCAGTTGGAGTGTGTGCTAGATTCCAGACAAATCCAATGCAAACACACTACAACATTGCTATGAAAATATTAAGGTACGTAAAAGGTACAGTGGATGTAGGACTGTGGTATCCCAAAGAAAGTGGATTGAGTTTAGCTGGTTATTCAGATCTTTGATTATCTTTGGATCAATGCTTGATAGGAAAAGTACATCAGGGACATGTCAGTTTCTGGGTGCTAGACTTATCTCATGGTTTAGCAAGAAGCAAAACTCTATTGCAACTTCTACCACAGAGGCTGAATATATTGCTGCTGGTTGTTGTGCAACGCAAATACTGTGGATTCAACAACAACTTAAAGACTATGGACTCAATGAAGAGAAAACTCCCATTTTCTGTGACAACACAAGTGCTATTGCGATTACACAGAATCCTAAGTTTCATGCCAGAACAAAGCACATTGATGTTAGACACCACTTCATTAGAGATCATGTTGAAAAAGGCAATATAGAGATACTCAAGATTGGCACTGAAGACCAACTTGCAGATATCTTCACTAAGCCACTACAAGGAAGTAGATTCTTAGCCTTAAGACATAGTCTTGGACTAATAGAACTACCTTTGAACTGAAAATGTTCACATATCTGGAACGGGTATCCAGAGAAGAGAAATCAGGAACGGGTATCCAGAAAAGAGAAAAGAGAAAAAGAGGCATCTGGAACGGGAATCCAGAAAAGAGGTATCTGGAACGGGAATCCAAAAAGGAGAAAACAAAGAGGCTAAAGAGCAAAAAGAAAGCTTAAAGATCTACGAGGCAGAACTCGATACAGGATCACTATATTTACGAAGAACACTAAGGAGAATAGTACAACTATCTGTAGTCAACTACTCTCTTGAAATGCGCATTATTTCTATCTTTGTGAAAAACTTGGAAAAATTCTAAGTATAAGACAGACTCAGATGCACACAGTGTCCTTGGTCAAACAAAAATGTGATTCAGATAGCTAATAACCAAAATTCATTGAATGGGCACAATTACACTTGTTGATTGTGATCATTCTTTGAAAAAGCAATAGTAGCAGATTGATGAAATTGGGCGCTTGATCTGAGCAGCGGAAATTAATTAGATAATTAGTGAATGTAAAAATCCGACAAAGCCCACTTTGCATTTATTGAAGTTACTTTTGCTCATCTTGCAAATCACGAATCGTACACAAAATCAATTTGTATGTATTTATGCATTGAGATTCACTTGCTATGTATATAGGATTTTGGCAAAGAAAATCACTTTTGCCTAATCCAAAATTTCAACTTGCATCAAAACAGCAAAAACCTTCTCCTGATCCTCTGCAACATCTCTAAAATCTCTGCAAATCCTGATTAAGTTTTTCTGAAAAGAATCACTCAATCGAATCTCTTTCAAACACAAGCTTCAAATCCCTACTATATAAAGAGATGGCTCCCAAGAACACTTCTACCCAGAAATCTCAATCCTCCACTGGTACTGCTGAAAAGCAAGCACCAGAGTTGGTTATAGTCAACAATCGACTGATTGGAGAATTTAATCCTGACCACTGGACTTCAAATCACAGGATGATTTGGGGTGGTGCCATAGTTGAGGAATACCTAACGGCTGCGATAGAAAACCAAGCTGACAGAAATCTAATACTTGACATGCTTGAAAAGGCAAACATCAAGGGTTTTCTATCTGCTCGCCCTAGTGGAATTTCATCACTCGATGTGTTGGAATTCTACAACTACTCCAGGATAATTTCCTGTGTTTCTGAAGGCACTGCACAAGTGTCTATCATGACTTCAGTCCAAGGAAAGGAAATCCTTCTGGACTTGAAAACTTTCTGCAAGTTGTTTGAACTCCAAAATCTTGGAAAGGATTTTGAAATTAACACCAAGGATGATGATCTCCTTGAAGGTGTTAAACAACTGTATAGTGATGTGTGTGATCTTGAAAAATCAGATACACCCACTGAGTTCAAACTTGCTGACATCCGAACCAGACATCTGATGGTTCACTGGGATGTATTGGCATGTATCCTTCACAGATGCTTTGATGGTCTCTGGAGGTCTTGACGGATAAGCGAAGAGCGGTGGATGATGATGTTCTTCTTTGAATCGACAAGGCGAAAATGGAAAACCCTTCATTTGGGAAAATCGCCTTCATGAAATTTGTGAAGAAGGTCTGAGGCTTGAGCCTAAGATTGCCAAAGGACTAGTGAGCCAAAGGCCACGATTAACTATAGTGCGAAAATATGCCACTTCTTTGGAGAAGCTTGGCATTATTTCGAGAGGCAATTTGAAATAGCCAACAGCAACCTGCTCTATAAGTATGAGCACACTAACATGATGAAAAAGGTTGTTGGGTCTCAGAAAGGTTCTAAGAAGCGCAAGTCTGAGAAGATATCTGAAGAAAAGGTTGCGACCAAGAAGCCCAGAACTTCAAGGAAGAAGTCTGCTGGCAAGACAGAAGACACACCCATTGAGGTTGTCGATTCCCAGATATCTGCAGGCATTGCTGATGAACTGATCAATGCAGATGAACTCATAAATGCCGATAAGTTCATATCTAATGAACAAGTAGATCTGACAAGAGAGAAAGTGCCGTTGAAATGTGGCGACTATCACGGAATGCCTTGCGATGAACTTATCGATCTTTGCTAAATCGGTGAGCGACAAAGCCCCATTGCAAAATCGCGGGAGTAATGGACCAATCGGTGCCAATGATGAGAGCTACGATGATGAAGATGATGATCTAGTTATCTCTCAAGTCCTGAGAAAAACAAAAGGGCGAAGGTTCTTGAACAAATGCTGGTGATAAAATATCGAAGAAGAACTACACCTCAGTTCTTGAACTATAGCAAAGGTTGTTGGTGTAAATACATCATCGAGGAATGTTTCTTATGCTCGACTTCAAGAAGCCACGATGAGTGGTAATTTAATCTTGGTGATGATGATGGAAATGCCATGTCTAAAAGTGCGGAAGAAACGCCTCCGATCAATCTTACGCTTTGAACAACCACAACAACCACAATACCACAAGTGGTTGATGAAATGGTGAGCGAACTACATTTTGAAATACCGACTTTTCAACAAGTGAAGAAAATCTGCAAAAGAGCGGTTCCCCAACTCGAGAGGATCAAGCGAGACTTCTACTCAGAATGATCAAACAGGGGAGGCAACTGAGTTGCATACTCAGGAAAGGTGTGAAGTACCAGAAACTTCAAGCAAAGAAAATCCACTGGGACAAGAGGACCTAAGTATGGAAAGGTCACAAGTTCCAGAGACCAATCGACTGGCCTTTCGAGTTAGAAACAAAGAAACAAGAGGAAGTGAAAAGCTTGCCTCGAGATCTTGAAAAAGAGGTTCCTTGACCTCATCTCTTGAGAAATCGAGCTGAGTCACGGTTAATGATTCTTAAAGAAAGTATTTCGATAACATTGTTTATATATGCTCATTCATGATAAGCGTTTCTAACAGCTCAGCGAGATGGAAGAAGATAAGGCAGAAATGCCAGAGACAAACCCAGAGACCAACAAGGTTTCTGAAGAATACATCACTGAGCCTTCTAACTTGAAGGTATATGACAAATCAAGTGTCAAGTATTCTTCACCTTGGGTTATCTCTTATCTCTTCTAATATTCAATACTTTCTACTTACAGGCTCAATCAGAAGTAGAAATGCACGGGGAAAAAGTTGCGACTCCCCCTGCATCAATGGAAATTGATGAAGCCCCCAAGGCAACATCACTCGAAAGAACACCAGAAACTGCACAAGTTTCTGAGAAAAATGAATCTGAGCTTCCTTTTGAGGAGGTAAGTAGCACAAATCAGATTTCATTAATAGCATATATATATGCATAAGATTATTTCAAACTATTTCCTAAAGTATTGTATTTTTCTCAGGTTCAAGAAAGAAAGGTTGCTGAGGACCAGACTTCAAAGTCTCCACCTCACAACAAGATATCTGAGACACCAATTGTCTCAGTAGTCCAAGTCTCTGAGCCTGAAGTACTTACTCAGGTAACTCAGAAACCAAACTACACTTACACTCAGATATCTACCAAAGTTTTGAAACTCATTCAAAACTCTTTCTTTCAGGCTCAAGCAAAAAAGGCAGAGTTCCCATTGATGATAAAATGGGCCTCCTTCCCTTCTTCAAGGCTCGAACAACTGCGAAGCACATCGATGCTTCAGAAATGGCGAGATTAAGGTGCTCGATCTCTAAAATATTGAGAATCAGCGATCAACCAAGCAGAGCACAAGCTCTTGACACGAAACTTATGTCGAAGCAATGTTCCTACGAACAATACGATGATTTCTACGACAAGGACTTTTCGAGAAGTGGCGCCAGGTTGCTACAAGCCTTTGGCGTGCGGATGGTCAGACAAGATTACAGATGGCATTCAAGCCAGTGCTTCCCCAGACTCTGCAATTCATACCTTCTGAACAAGAAGAAGTAAATGGGCAGAAGATCACTATCCCGGAAGTAATTAATCTTGTATCTGAAGATGATGAGGAGGAAGAGATAAACGAAAATGACTTCGAACCTCCCACTGACCATCACCACAAGGATGACGACAAAAAGGATGATGATGATGCCCCTGCACCAGGGACCGGAGGAATTTCAAGAAGAAATCCTACCTCATCTGCTGAAAAGCAAACTGAGAGGCAAACACAGAAATCTCCGCCTCCATCTCCTCAAAAGTCGAAACATCCATCTTCTCAACAACAACAAGTTACTACTGAACAAGTAGTTGAGCTTTCTGAAGAAACGTCTCAGAAAATATTGAATACTCAATCCAGAAGTGCTCAACTCAGACAATTGTTGGAAGAAGAACAACAGCTCCATCTTCAACTGGAAGATCAGATAGCTAAATCCAGAGACAAGCTTGATCAACTAGAAGATCAATATCTGCAAGAGATGATTGCTTACTCTGAGGTCAAAGAGCTACAGGATCTTGTCGCATCGACGCTCGACAAAGAACTCAATCTTGAAGAAGTATACGAAGTCAAGCATGATGCTAAAGTGCATCAACTTCAAAAGATGTACCATCCTCCTCCCGAAGGGAAGAAACCACTCGAGAGATGGTTCTTTGGACTTGACCACGATTGATGAAAATGTCGAGAGGATGAAGATCCTTTGATTACTCGGATGATGAAGAAGACAAGACTTTGGCGGAGCACCGCAATGAACATCTGGCGGTTTCTCACTTAAAAAGGAAGGCGCTAGCTCTAAAATCTTCAACAAAGCGCGAAACGTCCACTCCAGCGAATACATGGCGGATGCAGTTACATCTCAAGCGAGAAAGGAGTTGTCTTCACAAAACAAGGAAGTAACTGCCTCCATCCCCTCTGAACTGAAGAAGTTCACTGAGCTCATCACTCAGAGAACCACAAGCATAGTCATTGCTCAGACAGATCTGGCAATGATAAGGGACGATGATCGTCTTTAGTGAAAAAGCTTTCCAAGAGGCAAGTTACCTTGGAAAAGCGGATGCTATCCTAGGCCCACTAAGGGAGCTCACTAATAAGGACAATGGTCTTATCAAGCGGAATCAGAGCTCGAAGGCGAACTTGAAGTTGGTAAGTGCTACAACTATTTACAAGGGCACTTTGACTCTCTCTGATTCTTTCATGAGGCTGAGTCGATGACAATGACTAAGGGGAAAGAATATACAAATCTGGACCTCAAAGTCGGGGGAATGGGAAGAAGGAGTAGAAACAAGAAGAAATGCAGTTGGTGCTCGGAGAGAGTAAATCAAAGAAAACTTCCCAGCCACCACTCAGAATACAAGAACCCTCCTCAAGCCAAGCTGCTTTGCAAATAGTAGCTGCTTCCCAGAGACCCACTGAAGGTACTACAATGATAACAAGGGCAAGGGCACAGAAACCTCCAAGGAGTACCAAGGCTCCAAGGAGAAGACAAGTCAAAGGGATTGATGTCTCTTCTGAAGAAGAAGAAGAAGAAGAAGAAGAAGAAGAAGAAGAAGAAGAAGAAGAAGAAGAAGAAGAAGAAGAAGAAGAAGAAGAAGAAGAAGAAGAAGAAGAAGAAGAAGAAGAAGAAGAAGAAGAAGAAGAAGAAGAAGAAGAAGAAGAAGAAGAAGAAGAAGAAGAAGAAGAAGAAGAAGAAGAAGAAGAAGAAGAAGAAGAAGAAGAAGAAGAAGAAGAAGAAGAAGAAGAAGAAGAAGAAGAAGAAGAAGAAGAAGAAGAAGAAGAAGAAGAAGAAGAAGAAGAAGAAGAAGAAGAAGAAGAAGAAGAAGAAGAAGAAGAAGAAGAAGAAGAAGAAGAAGAAGAAGAAGAAGAAGAAGAAGAAGAAGAAGAAGAAGAAGAAGAAGAAGAAGAAGAAGAAGAAGAAGAAGAAGAAGAAGAAGAAGAAGAAGAAGAAGAAGAAGAAGAAGAAGAAGAAGAAGAAGAAGAAGAAGAAGAAGAAGAAGAAGAAGAAGAAGAAGAAGAAGAAGAAGAAGAAGAAGAAGAAGAAGAAGAAGAAGAAGAAGAAGAAGAAGAAGAAGAAGAAGAAGAAGAAGAAGAAGAAGAAGAAGAAGAAGAAGAAGAAGAAGAAGAAGAAGAAGAAGAAGAAGAAGAAGAAGAAGGAAGAAGAAGAAGAAGAAGAAGAAGAAGAAGAAGAAGAAGAAGAAGAAGAAGGACAAATCAAGTCCCTGGGCAATGAAGAAGGCTGCAAAACTCTCACAAGATTAAATCTTGATGATGATGAGGAATCTGATGAAGATGAAGCTCCTCTTTACAGAAAAAGGAAATTAGAAAGCCTAACTGAGCCCATAGCTACAAAGCCACTAGCAGCTAAAACACCCTGGAAATACCAAGTCTATCCAGGGTGGTGATTCTTCAAATAACCCCAAGGAGAATTCAAGACAGAAAAGGAACAGACTGAGAGCTGAGTAAAGATTAAGTCAACTTCCACTCAGGCCAGAAGAAGCCAAGATTGAGTATGTGAAGTATGACAATAGTTCTTCTGTCTACAGGTGCATCAATCAGAAGAATGGCTATTGGATTCTGGAATTAAAGCATCTACTTGTAAATTCAAGATTTCCAGAACCCATCCATAAACAACTCATGGCATGGAGAAAAGACAAACCTACCTTGATCAACACCAATCACATCAAAGCATGGTTGGATTTTGAAGTTGTCAAGAGAACTAAAGCCATGAAGAAGGACCTCTCTGATGAATGTCCATATGGAAAGCCAGATGATGTGCACAGAATTCTAAACATTACTAGAACAGGCACAAGAGCAAGACTCGCTGTGGAACCCTATGAGTCGTTCTATCTGACAGAAGATCAATACAAGGGTGACATCAGATATTTGAAGATTATCTACGAATATTTCAAACTCTCAGATATCAGAATAGAGCATGCCTGGAAGTGGGGAAAGTATCATGGGTGAAGCACTTTGTCGAAAAATCCTACCAAAACCTACAAGGAAGTCTGTGGATTTTCAGAGACACAAAGATGCTCGTCAGAACTCTTCTCTATGATTATTCTGATGACATCAAAAGGTTTGGAGATAGGAAATTTGCAGACTGATCCACAGAGTTACTATTGAAGACTTGAAGAATTGAAGACTTGAAGACTAGTAATTAGGATGTTTACTTAGAGCTTGGTCACTCCTGTTGTCCTAATTTACTATGTAACTTTTTGTATTTTTGCTGACTGAGCTTAACTGTATTATGTTTTAAAGTTATCTGTAAATCTCAATTGTAATTTATCTGATGAACTTACTCTCAGATATCATTCTATAAAAAGATAACTTGTCAGCAAAGATCACACCTTGTGATTTGGTTGATGTTTACTTTTTGCACTTAATTGAATGAATTGAAAAATCATAAGAAATGATTAAGTGATGGATTGTTCACTCATCCAGATTTGTAATAGGTTAGATAGTCATCGTTGACTGATCAAAAAGGGGGAAATTTGTTAGGAAATTTGTTAGATATTTTATTAGAAATATTGTATAAGTTTTGATCAGCAACATGATGACCTATCTTAGTCTCATAAAGGTGACTAGTACTCTTGGTTCACTTGAACATTGTAAAAGAGGAAACCCACTTAGTATGATAGTTTAGTTAATCTTGTATAGGATGTTAGGTCTCAAATGTAATTTTTATTTTATGAAGAGAAGACCAAGAAGAAGACATCCATGCAGAATGAGTTCAACGACATTGAAGACTTGAAGAACTGCACAAGATTACTGAAAGAGTTTCACAGATACCTTGATCAGATTTCTTGAAGACACGAATAGTTTTGGACAAACTAAGTCACAACAGATATCTGAGAATCAGAAGGGTCTATCTGGAAAACAAGGAAAGTGTCCACAGATATCTTCTTACAGATACCTTGAGCTTTATATCACATCTACGAAAGAGATCTGATTACAAACCAAGTTGTTTTCTATTCAAGTGGTATCTGAAGATTAAAGATAAGGACATGCAAAATTAGGAGAAAAGCGCTTAAGTCAAATCTACGAGATAAAGCATAGTTAAGATTGACACTCTGAGACAAAAGTATAGTCTGATGCATTTAATGCAGACGGAGATATGCGAATAAAAGCAATGGTTGCTACGAAGAAGAAGACAAATGCACTCTGATTATACACAGATATCAATACCTTGAATTTGAAGCCTAACGGATACTATTCAATGGCATTCAAATTCATCTATAAATATCAACACTTAGACTGCTTGAGAAGACACCTTACACACAGACACAGATACCTTGAACCTCAGACGCTGAATATTAATCTGAATATCTTACTCTCTCAAAGAAAACTACTTATTCTTAAGCTTACTGTTGCGGCCATAGTTTTTGATCTTAAGTAGCACTGAAGTTCTAAGTGTCCTGATCCTAAGCAAGTAAAGCTATCTATGAAGGAGTTGAATCGAAAGATCAAGTATCTGAGATTCATTCTCTTGAACAGTTATCATAAGACTTGGGTCAGTAAAAAGAACAAGATACCATACATTGAAAAGTGTATTAAGTATACTTGATCCACTGAGTATTCTGATTAACTGAAAAGTTAATATAAGAATCTCATCTGACAAACTCAAACCAAAAACCGACACCTCGGCAGGCGTGAGCATGGAAGTACTTAGTTTGAAAATCGGGAATAACTCAAGGTTATCGGAGTATAGGAAGTACTTGATTTGGGAAACTAAGGAATAACTCCAAGGTTATTGAGTATAGGAAGTACTTAGCTTGGGAAGCTAGGGAATAACTCAAAGGTTTCTGAGTATAGGAAGTACTTGGCTGAGATAGCCAGGGAATAAATCAGGGGGAACATTTGGTTGGGAACCATTTGTTTGAAGAAGTCTTAGAATAGGATCTTTGTAAGGTGACCTCAAATATCTATTCTAGTGAATTCTAGGTCTTTGGAAGACCGAAGTGGATTAGTTGGAGGATTACGCCACCTCCAGATACCACTATACTTGTTGTGTTATTTATCTTTCTGTATTTACATTTCAGCAACACACACACACACACTTTAACTGTTTCTGCACTTATCTATATTAAGTCTTCCGCGCTTTGAATCTAAGTACCAGATATCTTCACAGATATCTGAGAAATAGTGTTTATCGACAAAAGTTTTAAAAGACTATTCACCCCCCCCCCCCTCCTAGTCTTTTACTTTGCCGTTATCTGGACCAACAGTTTTTTGCTTGGACATTCTTCTTATAGGCCCGGGCAGCAGTTGCTTGGTACCTGAGGATATTAGCTAATGCCTCAGTTCTTTTCTGTTCCAGCATATCCAGATCAAATGTCCGAGCTTCATGATTGACAGAATCATTGAACTCTTGGATCCTCATCATTTCAACTGCGATTTCGGCTGGTATAACTCCCTCCGAGCCATAGACCAGAGCAAATGGGGTTCTCTAGTGGCGGTCCGTGTCGTGGTGCGATGGGCCCATAATCGCCATCTAGGTCATCGACATTCTTGAGAAGTTCTCAACCGCTTCTCTAGGATCTTAATAATTGTCTTGTTCGTGGATTCGGCTTGTCCATTGGCTTGTGGGTATCCGACAGACGTGAAGCATTGTTCAATCTTGAAGGATGCCAACCACTCCTTGAGTCTGTTGCCCGAAAATTGAGCGCCATTATCCGAGACAAGAATTCTCGGTAGGCCAAAGCGACAATCCAAATGAAGTTCCGCACACAGCTTTCCGTGATAGTAGCCACAGCTTCTACCCACTTGGTGAAATATTCCTGACCACAATTAAGAACTTCTTACATTGAGTTCCCCTTGAAATGGTCCGACAATATCGATACCCCATTGATCAAACAGGCACGCTATGACTGACGGAATCATAGGGTGTGTCGGACGATGGGGAATATTCGCATAGTACTGACAATCTGGACATTTTTGGGCGAAGTTAGCGGAATCCTTTTCAATGGTTGGCCAGTAGTAGCCTTGTCAGATGATCTTATGTGCTAGAGTTCGTCCTCCGGAATGGCTTCCGCAGCTTCCGCCGTGGATTTCTTCCAGTACAGTCTACGCTTCCTGTGGACCTAAACACCTCAAATGAATCCCAGCAAAAGACCTCTTGTACAAATCTTCCCCAAGTATAAAGTATCTATTTGCTCGGCACTGCACACTCCTTGACTCCTTCAGATCGGATGGTAATGATCCGTCCTTGAGATAATTAAAGATATCAGTCATCCAGTTTCTTCCTGTGTTAGTCATCATGACGGTTGGATTGGGACTCATGAAGGATGAGTCAGTAATAGTGAGTAGAATCACTCTCCTCGTGTCTAGAGCGGCTGTTGCGGATGCGTATTTTGCCAAAGCGTCCGCTCTTTCGTTCCAGGCCCTATCAAACTTCTCCAGGGTAAACTCGCCAAATAGGCCGACTTCTCGCTTGAGTAGCTCAAGATACTTGATCATCAAATGACCTTTTGTGGAAAAAGTACCCGAAAATTGGTCTTCCACTAATTGTGAGTCCTTGTAAGCCTTGAGTTTCCGTACCTGTAGGGACCTGGCTAGACACAGTCCGACTAACAGTGCTTCATACTCAGCCTCATTATTGGTGACCTTGAACTCCAAGGATATCGCATAGTCGAGTTCCGCACCATCGGGGCTTTTGAGATAGATTCAATCCTCCCACTCTTCGAATAGAGGAACCGTCCACTTCGAATGTCCAAGCGTCGGAAGGATGTTTTCGGTTTGGAGATCTTACGTAAGCTCGAGATTCAACTTTTGTCCCTCCTTCTCTTTAACATCGGACCGAGTTAGTACGGACCCCTTGTGATATCGTCGAGAGGAACATTTGGTTGACTCGAGTTTTCTCATCTGATCTGAGAGGGGTGATTTATGGCCCGAGCATCCTCGAGGTTTTACGGGTTGATCATGGTAGGCGGCTTTCGGACAATCTGCTTGGTGATTAGGCATTCAAATGCCTGTTTGTCAGGGACTTTCTCTGAATCCACTTCAGGGTACTCTGCTAAGAAGTCGGCGACGACTTGAGCCTTTTTGGCTGACGGAGCCTGATAGCAAATGTCGTATTCGCTCAGCTCGATCGCCCACTTAGAGAGTCGTCCGGATTGGTCGGGCTTTCCCAGGACATGTTTCAAAGGTTCCGTAGTTAGTACTACTATTTTATGAGACTTAAAGTATGGCTTTAACCGTCTTGCGGTGTAAACCAAAGCATATGCAAATTTCTCAATCTTCACGTATCTTGTCTTCGCCCCAGCAAGGGCTTTACTAAGATAGTAGATTGACAAGTGATCATTAACTTGAATCCGTACTAATACTGAACTCATTGCCTCTTCCGTAATTGCTAGGTAGATGTAGAGTGGTTCTCCCTCGACGGTTTTGGAGGGGAATGGAGGTACTTTTTCAAATTTTCAAAAGCCTCGGAACATTTCGCGGTCCACTCAAAGCTCTCTTTTTTCCGGAGGATTTTGAAGAACGGAAGGTTCTTCTCCGCAGATCGCGAAATAAAATGACTTAAGGACATGAGACGTCCGATAAGCTATTGTACCTCATTGAGGTTCTTCGGATGCGGCAGATCTAGGATTGCCTTGATCTTTTCGGGATTCGCGCTTATCCCTCTCTCTGTGACCATGTATCCGAGGAACTTTCCTCCTTTCACTCCGAAGGTGCACTTTTCTAAATTCAGTTTCATACCGTACTTCCTAAGGATAGCAAAGCACTTGTTCAAATGATCCACATGTTGTTCTTCAGTTTTGCTTTTTACGAGCATGTCATCCATATACACTTCCATGGTTTTGCCAGTTTCTTCCTTGAACATCTGATTCACCAGTCGTTGGTAAGTGGCCCCCGCATTTTTCAATCCCAATGGCATCACCTTGAAGCAGTACACTCCCCCTGACGCAAAGAAAGTTGTTTTCTTGATGTCCTCCTTGACCATCCGAATTTGGTAAAAACCTTGGTATGCGTCCATGAAACTCAGCAACGCACATCCAGACGTAGAGTCATCCAATTGATCTATCTGTGGCAAAGGGTATGGATCTTTTGGGCATAACTTGTTTAGCTTTGGTAAAATCATTGCACATCGCCATTTGTCGGCGATTTCTCTACGAACCACGTTGCAAACCAATCGAATAACGGACCTCTTGATATGCCACCTTTGAGTCGATCAACTTCGGCGGATATGATGGCATCCTTGATCGGACCGCAATCCTTTCTCTTTTGACGGATGTATTTAATCGAGGGATCCATGTTCAGACGGTGAACAGTAATCCTCGGATCTATCCCCTTTAGGTCATCGGTACTCCAAGCAAACACATCACTGTTATCTCTGAGACAAGCAATGAGCTTCATTTCCACCTCCGCATTCATCTCTGTTCCGATTCTAGTCTTCTTATCCGGGCTTCCAACAACAAGCTCCACTTCCTTGAGAGTTTCATGAGGTTCGATTCGTAAAGTCTTAGGAAACTTCTCCTTCTGGCTCCCTACTCCAATATGCGGACTCTCCTTTTTGGACGGAAGAACAACTGGCGGGTCAGAGGTCACAGTGACTATCAACACGGGGGCAGACGCTCTCCTCGTGGACATAATGTAACATTCCCAAGCTTCACGGATGTTCCCCACCTCTTCTCCAACTCCGCATGGAGTCGGAAACTTCATTCTGTTATGGAGAGTGGAGGAAATAGCTCGGAATTGATTGAGCCCCGGACGTCCAAAGATGGCATTGTAGTCGAAAGTCCGATCTACCACCACAAATCGGACCAGCTGTGTCACTCTTGCCAGGTGAGTACCGAGTGAAACGTGCAGCATGACACTCCCTAGGGGATGGACAGTTCCTCCTCCGAATCCTAATATGGAGGTGTGGACTCTCTCATATCGGATTCTTCCCAGATCCATCTGGTTTAGTGTTCTTTTAGAGATGATATTCGAGGAACTCCCCGTATCCACCAAGATTTTGTTCACTCGATAAATCATGATAGTTATGAAACCACCAACGGAACATCCGGATCGTCAATGTCTTCGCCTCCTGCCGTAGGAGGAGGAATCTCGCTATCATCAAAGTATATAGCATTTGTCCCTCGAATCGCTGGAGCAGCATATGATCTGTCATTGTTTCGAAGATTTTGAGCAGTCCGCTCTCTCGCGTTCCTACTATCGCCTCCAGATGGTCCGCCTGCGATGGCGTTGATCACTCCACTGTACGGAGGGTTTTCCATTTCAATGTCATCGTCGTACCCGTATGGGTGTAGTTCCATGCGGGGTGGACGGTGGGCTGGTGGAGGTGACAAGGATAGAGGACGAGGGGGAAGCTCTGTAGCTCTATCATGACTTCTTCGTTCCGTCTTATCATGTCTGGAAGGCTCATCCGTATAGATGTGCTCTTCCAATTTTCCCTCTCTTATCAAATGCTCGACCTCCATTTTCAATTGTATGCAATCGTCCGTCCGGACTCGTGACCACGGCTCTTGTGGAACTTGCAGTATCCCTTTGCATTCTTGTTTTTCCGCTTGTTGTGAGAGGGCTTTGGCCATTGGACATCCAGCTTCTTCTCAACAATGGTTGCCAAGATGTCGGATCTCGGTTTGTTGAGGCGAGTGTAGTCCACGAATCGTCTTGCCGGACTCCTCTCTCTGTGGATACCTTTATCCCTGTGATCCTTTTTAGGGTCAAACTTCCCCTGGCGTTGTTCTTGTTTCTGCGGATCCTTTCCTTTCTTGGAACTAGCTCGGACTGGAACATTCCTTCGATATTCCTCCCCGTACATCACCTCTTCACAGATATCGTCCAAGTGTCTCTCGCTTCTTACCTCCTGGCTAGAAAGTTTCCTTCGGAGCTCAGAGTTGTAAGTATTAGCATACAGGTGACGGACCCATTCTTTAATACTGTGGGACTCAACTCGGAGGGCCTCCGTATTAAAGCGATCTAGGAAAGTCCGAAGGTCTTCTTGATCCCTTTGTATAACCTCGTCCAAGTGCTCTACGGTACGCTTTCTCCTTTTTGATTTTCCAAATCGTGCCAGGAACTTGGAAGAGAGGTCTGCATATGACCTTATCGACTTGTTCGGCAAAGCGGTGTACCAATCCATGGCCGTTCCGAAGAGAGTAGATGAGAACGTGAGAGCTTTTGTATTATCACTCATCCCCTTGGAATCCATCTTGTTGTTATATCTTGTCAGGTGGCCAACGGGACAAGTATCCCCGTAATAGTATTCCAAGTTCGGAATCAGTTGATCCGAGTTTCTGTTCCTTTCCTTTTCTCTCATGATGTCATCGAACAAAGGATTTGGCGCAATAGTGGTTATCTGCTCATGATCTTTTACTAGGCGTCCGAGATTCAGAATCTGGGCCTCCAAAGCTTTTTGCTGAGCATAGATTTCTTCCGCAGTCATGATCTCTCCCGTCCTCGGATGAACTGCTACATCCGCGGGGAGTTCATCTAGATGGACTGCCAGAATGGTTTCTGCTACATGATCTCTGTCTCTCGGAGGTGCTTGTTGCGGAACTCGTGGAGGCCTGTTATCCCCTTCCTGATATTCTCTCCTTCTGTTCGGACTTCCTTCTCCCCGGACCTGAGAAGCAGATGCCCTCCAATCTAGAAGGTCTCGCAGATCCTCCTGAGGTAGTCGATTTTCCAACCTCTGTTGGATCGGAAGTTGTGTGTTTCTCGATAGCGCAGGCTCTGCTCGGACCGGAGTAGCCACTGGCGGAGTGACTTGTTGAGGATGTGCATTGTTAGATCCTAGACATCCTTGGATTATCGTGAGCAATCTATCGAACTGAGTCTCACTCAATCCGAGGTCACTAGTGCGGACGATGCGACCATCAGGCATAGTAAACTGTTGGCCTGTAGTGGGACCTTGAGCCTCTGCCGGAGAAGCTCGTACGATCCCCTCTCCATGGTCCGCAAGCGCAACGTTCTCAGGAACACTTCGGACTCCCCTGGGCAAAATGTCCCTTCCCTCATCTGAGGATGGACTCGTCGTGCGTCCGTCGCTCGAATATCTCCTTCCAACGTTCCTTCCAGCCACTGCGGCTCTTCGTCCCCGGTTGGGCGGACGTCCGCGTGGGCATGGGGGTGGAGTCCCAATGCCTGAGCATTAGTTCGTGTAGTCCGTCTTGTTCTTACCATCAGCCTAACTCAGACGCGAAACCTTTTGTAAAGTTTCCCACATACGGCGCCAAAATGCTGAGGGGTAAAACCTCGAACACTAACTAACTAAACTATTACAATCAACCTAATCTAGGACCCGCCTCCTGCTTGAAGTCCGAAGCAGTACCTGTCCGTGCTAGTATACCTGTAAGGACTAAGTGGGGGTGGGGGGTTAGAAAGGGTTACCCAGATTGCCTATGTCAATCCGGTAAGAGACTTTACTCAAGAGAGAGTTGGGAGCTCTCAATGTAATAGTTATGAGGAATTATGACTTAGGAGTTGACTTAGGGATTGTGACATACCTTAAGGTCTTGGACCTTGTGCTGTATTTATAGTTATCATATGCTTATGAGATGACTCACAAGATGATGTCAAGTGTATGCCTCAGATTTGGACACCAATGCTACCTTTGGCCCATGGCTCAATAGTGAACCGTAATCCATTACTAATTAATGGGCTTGGGAGGGTAGTTTGGACCTTTCCCTCTGAGAGTATTGTTCCGCCCGTTGGGTCCATGTAAGTCCCTCGGACAGATCTGTCTGCTCGGTTGATCTGGTCTTAGGCAACTCAAGGCGTCCGAACCCAGAGTTCCACGGAAGTATCTCAGTGGTTCTGTTATATACGTTTGGTCTTACTATGATGGTGGCATTCGAGATTCTCTCGTTCAGTCCGTTTAGCATCCTAGGACTGACAGTTTGTGGTACTTGGAAGGACCATGTCGAGATTCTCTCGTCCGGTCCGTTTAGCATCCTAGGACTGACAGTTTGTGGTACTTGGAAGGACCATGTGACCTTTTGTCAGGTTCGGAAGTCATTCGCCTAGCTTGGTCGGACCTAGCTGAGATGGCATGCTGACTTGTAAATACTAGTTGACCTGAGATGGTTTCCTTTATGTCGGACCATTTCAAGGTCGGACTAGCACTGAATTGGCTATCTCAGCCTCGATGCGCTCTAGGACACGCTCTATGGCGCCCTTAACGGATTGGACACATGTCCGTATCAACAATTCTAAACAACAATAAAGGAAAAGAGTCTAACGTAAATAACAACTTTAGCAATATAATACATTCAATTGAAGTGAAGAATATAATAGTGAAAGTTCGATATAAAAAAATGACAGCTCGATATAAAAAAAAAATGACAGCTCGATATAAAATAAAAAAAAGACAGCTCGATATACAATTACACTTTAATTTTAGTAATTTTATTCAACAAATTATACAAAAGTCCTTGTTTAACAAAACTAACCATGGAGTATATACTAAATCAATTAAAATAATTTAATATTTACGATCTTAATTAAATTAAGTTGTTTAAGATAATATATATTAAAAAGACAACTTATTTTAACAATAGGAGCTTGACTCCACCTTGCTAAAAAAATATTATTGTCAATTATAATTAGAGAAAAATAATATGACAAAGTACAAAAAATAGTTCAACATATAACAATTAATGTTAATTATTTTCATGATATTTTTATGAAAATTGCACAAAATTTGCGTAATGTCCATCAATTATATGCACATAACCCCCTCAATTATCATTAAGTTGTACGAAATCCCCTCAAATTGACTTTCTGGACGTGTGTAGTGCACTTGTCATGCCAGGGGGTTTCGCGCTAACTTTTCAATAACTCAGGGGGTTTGACACAATTTTAATAGTTCGGGGGGTTTGATGCTACTTTTGAATAGCTCGCCCGAGGGGGTTTTATGTAGTTTCTCCTTCATACGTCGTCTTCTTCGACCAAAACATTTCACAACCAAAGCATTTTCTGCTGCTCTCCATGGCGTAACAATTACACAGAATGATTTCGATTTCTTCTCTCACTTTCATCTCTCTTCCCTGTCCAAAGTCCAAACAGACAAAGCTTGGCTGCTTCCTACGAATCAGTTTACAACCACACACATCCAACCGATGCTGCCACACCCCCAATTCGGTTCATTACTGCGGCCTGCGGGCCCTAACTTCTCTTCGTTAATCCCTCTTTCTTATACGAATTCTCTATCTTTACATCTTCTCATTTTATTCATCGACCCGCAACATCTTGTTTCCCTTCAGTCACCGCTATCATACAGATTGCCTGTGAAATTTGGACACGAAAGGAAAAGAAAGAAGGAATGACTTTTGCCACAATAAGTATTTCCCTTCTGTTTGTTTCTGTTTTGATCTTAGTTTTAGCTCTAAGGTTATTTTAAACTTCAATTTATGTTAGTTAGAATAACAAGCAATCAATAAAAACAAAATGATGAATCATGCTAAAATCAATGGACTTGACATCCATCCAGAGTTATAATATGAGATCACGAAAGCTCAACAAGGAAATGAAAAGCTCGAAAAGCAAAAGAGGTTAATATCAACAAAGAGTATCTCATAGTTTAAAGTTAATCATGAAGGAGTATTATGGTTCAAAAATCGAATATGTGTACCAGATGAAATCAAAAGAACGTCTGTTGAGTGAAGCCCACATGACTAGATACATTGTACATCCTGGAGGAACTAAGATGTATCGAGATCTAAAACGTCATTTATGGTGGAAAGGAATGAAAAGTGATATTGCAGACTTTGTACAAAAATGTCTTACATGCGAATGGTGAAAGCGAACACGACCGGATTTGGAAAACTACAACCACTACCCATACCTTGTTGGAAATGGGATCAAATCACCATGGATTTCGTCACGGGATTACCCAAGGTTCACGGGGGATACGACAGTATATGGGTAATCGTTGATAGACTTACAAAATCTGCACACTTTCTCACAGTTCGAACAAACTTTGGGGTAGAAGCGTTAGCAGAAATATACAAGAAGGAGATTATACGGCTCCATGGAATCCCCAGCATAGTATCAGATCGGGATCCAAAGTTCACCTCTGGGTTATGGAAGGAATTACAAGAAAACCTGGGAACTAGTCTCCATTTTAGTACAGCCGCACACCCTCTGACAGACGGACAATCCGAAAGAGTCATATGTTTTCTGGAAGACATGTTGCGATCTTGTATCGTGGATTACAGTGGAAATTGGGATAAGCATTTAGCACTTGTCGAATTTTCTTATAACAATAGCTACCATTCAAATGGCACCGTACGAGGCTTTATATGGAAGTGTCGTTCACCAATAAACTGGGATTTAAGTGATTTAAGGAGAACCCCAAATGGACAACAAAAAGAAGTGAGACCCGAAATCATCGAGGAGGCCATTGATAAAGTGCAATTAATCAAACAGAGAATTAAAGCGGTCCAGGATCGCCAGAAAAGTTATCTTGATAAGTAGCGAGAAAAGATTTGGAATTTGAGGTAGGAGATTTTGTATTTCTCAAGGTCTCTCCATGAAAGGGTTTTAGAAGGATTGGCAAAGGTGGTAAGTTTAATCCTAGATATATCGTACCTTTTCAAATCATTAAGCGTGTGGGACAAGTAGCATACAAACTGTTGCTACCAACAAATGTTACTGGAATTCATGACGTCTTCCACATCTCGCAATTGCGAAAATACTATCCTGATACGAATCATGTCATAAATCATGAAGATTTACAACTTGAAGAGAATTTGGCGTACGAGGAAAAACAAGTTAAGATACTTGATAGAAAAATGAAAGAATTACGATGAGAGATACCATTTGTCAAGGTATTGTGGAGAAACCATCAAGTCGAGGAAGCAACATGGGAACGTTAAGATGACATGCTCAAGCAACACCCATAACTCTTCATCGGACCAGGTAAGAATCTGGGGACCAGATTCTTTTAAGAGGGGTTGATTGTAACACCCCGTGCTAACTAGTGCACTTTTATAACATATCTTTACGTATTTTATTCCAGAATAATTTTCTTATGCGGTTAGAATTGTTTTCGATTTAATTGTAGTTATATTATCCTATTTGGATAAATAATTATAAAAGTGCAAAACAAGTTACTACAAAGTAAAAATGAAAGTGCTAACTAGACACTACTTCAATTAGTATACCAAGTAGGACTATATTGCAAATTACTTGAGGGAAAAAAATGCAATTGGGCTTTCCAAACGTGTCTCCTTCACAGCGAGCTTGAAACACTCATTTTTACCACTACTATATCTCATTTCACCATTTTTGTTTCTTGAACAGATCGACCCAATTCCTTTTACTTCTTTTCAAACAATTCTTGATCAATCTTTACCGTGCCACTACAAGAGAATCCCTCCTACCAAATAATAACAAGTGGCTTAATCATCATCCCAGTGGCTCTGATAGAATTTACAGATGTAACTCTTCCTGTTCAATTTGCCATATGCACTCGAAAATAGAGATGTTGATATTTCACCCAACCTACTTTTGAATAGCTCGCCCGAGGGGTTTTTATGCAGTTTCTCCTTCATACGTCGTCTTCTTCGACCAAAACATTTCACAACCAAAGCATTTTCTACTGCTCTCCATGGCGTTAACATACACAGAATGATTTTGATTTCTTCTCTCACTTTCATCTCTCTTCCCTGTCCAAAGTCCAAACAGACAACGCTTGGCTGCTTCCTACGAATCGGTTTACAACCACACACATCCAACCGATGCTGCCACACCCCCAATTCGGTTCAATACTGCAGCCTGCGGGCCCTAACTTCTCTTCGTTAATCCCTCTTTCTTATACGAATTCTCTATCTTCACATTTGCTCCTTTTATTCATCGACCCGCAACATCTTGTTTCCCTTCAGTCAACGCTATCATACAGATTGTCTGTGAAATTTGGACACGAAAGGGAAAAGAAAGAAGGAATGACTTTTGCCACAATAAGTATTTCCCTTCTGTTTGTTGGGGCTTTCTATCGTCAGTCAAGGTGTCGCCCTAACGTCAGTCACCTATTTTGATTCATTAGATTAAAATTTTAACGGTGGAGATCGAATAATCCGTTACCTTTCGCACTAAGTGTTGCCATGGGGTGTCGCTCGTGTCGCACAAAGTGTTGCGCTACGTGTTGCTCTAACCGCCTACGTTGCTTTAAATTATTTAAATATATTTATAAAAAATATTTTGATATATTAAAAAATTACATTTATTAAAAAATCAAAATAAAATCAAAATCAATAATCAAAATTAAATCAAAACACACAACTCCCCAAATTATCCCCAAATTAAACATCCATACACAATCAAATCAAAGAAATCATCCCCAAATTAAACATTTCCAAAATCATACTATCATCAAATCGGCAATTATTCCCCACTCCCCAGCGCGATCATCATCATCGGCGATCTCATCATCATCATCGTCATCAGCGCGATCATCATCATCAGCGCCAAAACGCCATTATCACTGAGAAATCCGCAAGAGTGAAGGTCGAAAGAGAGAGAGTGAAAAAGCGAACAAGTCGTGGATTTAAACCAGAAAGCAACGGAGGCAAGTTATCGTTATTGATCGTTACTCAGGAATATCGATCCAGATTGATAATTCTTCTTTTGTTCTCGTTAGGCTAAGATATCGAATCGTTTCTCACTCTCCTTTTGACGCGCAGGTAGTCTATTTGCTGATCTAGCGCCCTATTTCGCTGTGTATATCTGTGTGTGGCTTTTGAACTCTGAAATAACAAGGTATGATCTTAATCAGACTACGGTTTTCTTTCTACTTGGTTTTGGATTCATGTTGACAGCGGGCTTAGTTTTGGTTGTGTGGTGTGTTTACACGTGAGGTAGGGATTTTAAGGAATTTTGGGAGCCTTGGATGTTATGGTTGAATTACCTTGACACGGACACATATAGAACTTTGCTTTGATACCATTAGTGAGTATTAGAGACAAATAGTACTCCTCTTAATAGCCCAAAATAAGCCAAACACCAAATCAAACTCTGAAAATGACTCTCTCTATTCACTGTATATACATTTGTGTGTGTATCTTGTGTGTATTTATATGGTTAAATTATATGTGCAAGATGGATGAGGAGTAAGTAATTAAGAGGAGGTTGGTGCAGGGAAAATAAGGAGACAATCTCTAGAACACACATTCAACATCATAATTATCATCATTGCATTTGTTCTAGCAGCATATAATTAACTGGTTTTGTTCAAGAAATACTAAAGGACATGTTCAAATTCAACTATGTTTTACTGATACATGTACCTTGAGATGAAGTGTACTTGTAGAATGTGGAACAAAATAAGTATGATTGTGAATGCAAGATGCTCGAGTCAAATGGGTTGCCGTGTCGACACTTATTCTCCGCCTTCAAGATGTTGCGCAAAACAAGTATTCCTTCGTGTTGCATTCGAGAGAGATGGACTACTGCGATTGGGCGACATCTCTGTATATTTTATCCAAATATGTTTTCAGCTAGTGACCCTTGACGTGAAATTTGGTCAACTTTTCAGGGATAGTCTTGTTAGGAGTCTAGATGCCTCCCATGCTGAACCCGGAATTGCAAAAGGTTTAAAGCGACAAACAACATCAACATCAAATGTTAGAGTGGACGCTACTTTTGATTCAGCGTGTGACGACACAGATGATGTGTCTGGGGGAAAGCAACGTGGTATCCCAGATCCTGTAACGAAATCACAAAACCAGCATGTGGGTGACCCCAAAAGGGCTAAGCGGAAAGGAGCACAAAAGGATAGAAGGCAGAAGTGTGGACTTTGCAAGTATGTGGCTGTATTATTTTTTTTCTTTTCTCGTTGTGTAATAATGATTCTTCATGCTCATGTGATTTCTCTTGCATATTATCAGGATAGCTGGGCATAAAAGGGGGTCATGTCCGCAAAATCCAATCAACCAAGGCAATGGGGGCTTGAATTCCAACCAACCTACCGAGGGAGATGAAAATGAAGATTTCTTTCAGGATAGCCGGAAGAATGAAGACTTATATGCAAGTGATTCGGAAGAGTTTTAGGTTTTACCTTAGTGTTAAATATTTTTCTTTAGATTTGCAGCTTGTGATCCATTTAGGTTCGAGATTAGTTTTAGTATGTTATGCTTAATTTTTTAATGGACATGCTTGTTTTTTACTCTTAGTTTTTCAGAAGTATGACCCCAACTTTGTGGCTGCAAGTATTGACGTGGCTTATCTCGACAAAACACATATGTAATGAGTGGGGCTGAAGTATGTTGGAGCATTGATTAAAGAATTCTTTATTATTCCTTTTACTTTTGTTCTGATACTTATCTTAACTTGCTGGCTTATTCTTTACTTAAAATGTCTTGAAGGAAGTGTTTGGAATCAATACATGCCAGGACATGTGCTGCGAAAGAGTAGTTTCATCTGCGCATTGTTCTCTTGCATGTCTGCAGGTTTGTGCAATGTTATGCGAAAGAGTAGTTTCATCTGCGCACTGTTCTCTTTCATGTCTGCAGGTTTGTGCAATGTTATGTAAAGTTGACGCTTATGTGAATTTGAACTAAAATAATTGAGACTCTGATCATTTTAGATATAGCATAACTAGATATTAGTCATGACATTAATTTCTCAAGGGGCTTCGGAATTTGATGTCCTAGGTTGCTGGCCTCTCTAGCGAATTCTGCACACTCTATCATAGAAATAAATTAGGCTGGCACTTGTCATTCTAATATCTATGGACCGCAATTTTACTAAAACCACGCAAATCTGGCAAAAACACAAAACGAACTCAACTTGGCAAAAAAATCTGATTTCACTCATAAGGAACTAGGATTAATGGCCGATACCGTTGGAAATATATACGAGTCTAGATTACTAAGAATTTTGAATTTTGGCATTCGCATATCTATGGAGAGATTTAACGCAGTTTTACTAAAACCGCACAAATATGGCAAAAACACAAAACGAACTCAACTTGGCAAAAAAAATCTGATTTCACTCATAAGAAACTAGGATTAATGGACGATACCGTTGAAAATATATACGAGTCTAGATTACTAAGAATTTTGAATTTTGGCATTCGCATATCTATGGAGAGATATAACGCAATTTTACTAAAAACGTGCACATCTGGCAAAAACACAAAACGAACTCAACTTGGCGAAAAAATCCGATTTCACTCATAAGGAACTAGGATTAATGGAAAATACCTTTGAAAATATATACGAGTCTAGATTACTAATAATTTTGAATTTTGGCATTCGCATATCTATGGATAGATTTAACGCAATTTAACTAAAACCGCGCAAATATGGCAAAAACACAAAACGAACTCAACTTGGCCAAAAAATCTGATTTCACGCATAAGGAACTAGGATTAATGGAACATACCTTTGAAAATATATACGAGTCTAGATTACTAATAATTTTGAATTTTGGCATTCGCATATCTATGGATAGATTTAACGCAATTTAACTAAAACCGCGCAAATCTGGCAAAAACACAAAACGAACTCAACTTGGCCAAAAAAATCTGATTTCACGCATAAGGAACTAGGATTAATGGCCGATAACGTTGGAAATATATATGAGTCTAGATTACTAATAATTTTGAATTTTGGCATTCGCATATCTATGGAGAGATTTTACGCAATTTTACTAAAACCGCGCAAATCTGGCAAAAACACAAAACGAGCTCAACTTGGCAAAAAAATCTGATTTCACATATAAGGAACTAGGATTGATGGGTGATACCGTTGGAAATATATACGAGTCTAGATTGCTAAGAATTCTGAATTTTGGCATTCGCATATCTATGGAGAGATTTAACGCAATTTTACTAAAACCGCGCAAATCTGACAAAAACCCAAAACGAGCTCAACTTGGCAAAAAAATCTGATTTCACTCATAAGGAACTAGGATTGATGCCGATACCGTTGGAAATATATACGAATCTAGATTACTAAGAATTTTGAATTTTACCATTCGCATATCTATGGAGAGATTTTACGCAATTTTACTAAAACCGCGCAAATCTGGCAAAAACACAAAACTAGCTCAACTTGGCAAAAAAAATCTGATTTCACTCATAAGGAACTAGGATTAATGGCCGATACCACATGCAAAATGCATAGGGAGTTTCTACATGTTGAGAGAGATGAAATGTGCTCAGATAGGGATTGCGTTTCTGGCCACAAACAAGACTAACACGATGCATTGCACTTCTGCCTAGAAACCAGGCTAACACAGTGCATTTCATCTACAATCACACAAGCAAATAGCCACAAATTGTGTTTCACCACATGTTGCTACCAATGCAATCCAAGGGCACCAACTTGCAATATGATGCACCTGGATCGACAATCAAGTCTATCAGAAATTCTTTGAACGGTGCTAGAGATTTAGTTTTGATGTTTGAGTTAACATCATGTATCTTTGTTGCGGCCAATTTTGCTGAACTTTTTTTACTTTCTTTTTCCAATTCAAATTTAATTTACCGTGGTTCGTTTTTTTTTTTTTTCTTTTCCTTCTAGTGGGGGTAAAATTATTAGAGTGAGGTCATGAAACTTCTCAAGGTTAGAAGAGTAACTATATGATGTTTATTGATTGATTCTGTTGGTCTTGAGTTATATTCTTCAAAATATGAAATGACAGTAACATGAGAAGATTAAAACCGGAAAATAATGAATCCGAGCGAAACATGTGAAAAAAATTGCAGTCGTTATGGATGGGATTCAAGAGATCGACAAGAAACATGTCCCTTGTATACCGGCATGAAGCTCCCCTAGGAGGATATCTCATATGCGCTATGAACAAGATGTTTGGAGACCAATCTCACATCTTCAATTACATTTTCGAGTTAGCAAATACAGACACTCTGTCATTACATTCTATCTAAGTACATGACAACTAAGAACTCTCACTCTAACCAAACCCGTATAGGATCTAAATACATTAGACTTGAAGAAATCAGTGCTCATGTTGTTGTTCATCCTGTTGAAGCTGTTCGTCTTGCAGAAGCTGAACATGCGGACAAGGCCTATCCGTATTATAACTTAAAAAGAACCAAACTGTACATAGTATAGGAGCAAGAACACGACTACCAGAGTTAACTGAATTTTTACCAAT
Source organism: Plantago major (assembly GCA_026545765.1). Lineage (NCBI taxonomy): Eukaryota > Viridiplantae > Streptophyta > Magnoliopsida > Lamiales > Plantaginaceae > Plantago > Plantago major. Next base: position 61,400 of record JAIFAC010000333.1, on the reverse strand, counting down.
AAGCAAGACAAAAGTGCTTTCTTGACATGAGACAAACAATACAGTGTAAGAAAAAAAAAAGCTTACCGTGTTAACTGTTCCTCATATTCTGTTTCCCATTTCCTTTAATTGAGAATTTGAGATTTCTTTAAACTTGAAACAATTATCCATATCCATAACTGGCAACAGGAGATCAAATGGAAAGAGACAATGATCCTATATATGATGATCAAGCTTTGAGGACGTATGTTTCGAGTTGCACCGATGATGGATACATTCGTGTATATCTTGATGCTTTTTGGGAGCCTCGAGACATGGATACTATTGGGCCAGCAGCCATTAAGGCATTTCGTGACCTTCAGGAAGCCCGGAAGAAATTACAGGAGGAGGAAGACGATGACAAAGTAGTGTGTATTAGCTAAAAATTAACAAGTTTCAAATTCTCTGGTTGCCTCTTCAGTTTAGATTGCTTTCTCTAAATAGTAAATATCTTACTACTCTTTAGGAATCATTTTAATTGTTGATTGCTTGTTCTTGTCTGTGGTTACGTTATGCTTAGTATCCTAAAGGAAGCTACAAGCTTTTGATCTACAAGCTTTTCAGAGAAACAAGAAACGATACCAATTGTATCAGAACAGAAGAATCTCCCTAATCTAAGCCTTCCCATCACTCCACAATCTGCTTCTTTTCAGTCTTCAACTCCCTCTGAAAATCTTGCCTCATATTTTCCAAATCCATAATTTGCTCCCTCTCATTCTCCTCAATCTTCTCATACACCGCCCCAAACCTCTGTATCGACTCGGCCAATAGCCTCGCAAACTCTTCCTCTCCTCCTCCAGCACTCGGAGTATATATCCCTCATCTCATCCAACACATTAGAACTATCCAAATACACTTGGGGATTCATAAACACATACTCCCCTGCATCAATCCCTCAGCCTAACTCACTAAATGTATCATCTTCGCATTCAACAAACCCATCCATCTTCTTAAAAAAACACCCGATTACTCCCATTCTTGACTTTCACTCGTTCTTTTATGAATTCCATGATTAACGCATATATGCTGTTTAATTTATATTGGTAAAATAATATAATCCTCTTCGTTACACAATCGGTGTAAAGAACTGTTACATGGCCCCGCATGTTAGTGCCAAAGGACTAATGAGTGCACGCGCTATCGCCTCTAGCATGGTAGAAGGAACCGCGAGGTCCGTGTGTGCAGAATGAGAATGGCAAATTGACTGGTTGTGTTTATGACTTTATGTACAATAATGTCTCCTCCACTACACAAAAAACGGACCCTTGAAAGTTCACAAGAACACGTAATGTACATAGAACTTCAAGCTCTATACAAAAAGTTTTCATGTACTATAAATAAATGGAGACAAAATAAATTGAACTTAGCAGGATGAAAGATCCTGACATAAACACGTAAATTATAAACTGATGATTAGCATGGGGCTATTTTTACAGGTCTGACTCTACGCACCAAAGAACCAAAAATAGCTTTAGCCCTCGAGCAGAAGCATGCGGGGTGGAACTCTAACTAGATCTGCCATCTCGCCTTGTTTCCAGAACCAAAAAATTCTTCAATCATACTGCACTTGGGTAAAAAATCGATTTCATCCTTTGTGCAATTTACATACCCAACACTATCCATCATAAATTCATGGCCAGTAAAGTGACTTTCCCATTGCTTACAGTTATTATCACTTCCCATTAAGAGCATTGGCAGATTCATCTTGGATATCACGATGCCTCGGTTCATTACTAAGTAAACCAACTGAATGTGACTGAGCCATAGCATCAAAACTGCATTTCGGAAATACCTTACCAGAACATTTCTGTACTGGGTCTGTACTTTGGTCACACATAGGTTCACTTCTATCATGGTGCATAGGAGATCCAACCAGGCCGTGGTCATTATTCGTATCATCACCATCTATTTCAACCTCCTCATCAGCATCAAGTGTTTCAGGCCACTCATCATTATCACTATCAATATCCATAGAAGCAAACCTGTTCTGTTCAGCACGCCTTCGAAGCATGAAAACATTGAAATAATAACTGATAATTTCCAACTTTGTTCTTGAAGGAAATGCGACGGCAAGATTATCCCAGAAGTTCTTCCCTGATGATGCAGGATTGGAAAACACAACCTCATGAAACAGATGCTCTTCGTCTTCACCCCATTTCTCTGCCACCGTGTCTCCCATATCACAAAAACCCAGCTCTGCGAAAGTGTCAAACCCAAGTGTTGTCTTAAGTTTTTCTCTTACTTCTAGAATGTGCTGATCAACACATCTGGTGGAAGCATCTTCACACAAGCATTCTTTCCTCCCAGCCCCAACCGCATCACTATCTGTTACATCATTTAAATCTGGCATTGAGATAACCACACTTCCCACTACCTGCTTTTCATAATCGGAGGGGACAATTTGAACATGTTCTACAGAAGGGATATCTGCTTGGAATTCTGGTCCAATAGGAACAGGCTTTCGAGGAGGGTTACCCAATAGAAAAGAATACATATCTCCTGGATGGATATTGGTGCGTGGAGTACGCTCATAATTATGACGCTCAGGTGACAACAACACATGAAACGGCGCCTCCAACCAAAACATTTCTTCATTGGTATTCCTAGTTAATGGAGATGAGCAGGGAAGGGGGTTAGAGTTCCTGTTTACCGCATCTTTCTGGGGTAAACATGCAATTTCAGCATTACCGCTCAGATTTGCATCACCTTCAGGCATTATTTAGTGGATTTCTCCTCACCTTCATCTGTTAACATACAAAGATTAGTGAATTTGCGTGCGGTATACACAAGGAGCAGCAATTTTAGGAATTACAAATTCTATAGCGACAAAATAAGACAGTGAAATTCTAGGTTTGGAAGCCAAAGCTGCAGTATCGCCTTAAAACATGAACTACAAGCATAAGTCTAACAATATCAAAGAGATGCCAGTAATAAAAGCATGTAAAGCTCAATATACAGAAACCTTATTCGACAAAACTATTATTTTATGTGCCTCAAAATCATGGTACAGAAACTCAACAGAGGTTAAAAATTTAACAAACAAACTATACCAAAACACATAGCCTATGGTAACGAGAGGCTATAAAAGCATTCAAAAAATTGTAATTATCAGTTTCTTTTTTTTTTTTTAGCAGCAACACAATTTTCATTCATAATCAGGTGAAAAACAAGTCACACAATGAGTCTAGAAATCTCAAACAAACTCAGACAGGTAGAGTACTGCTAGTGCTACCTTCACTCACTACTAACTTGCTGTGGCAAATGATAACCTGTACGTCTAAAATGAACAAAAACTAAACTAGGAAAATAAGCAACATGAATCTGTATAAGTAGAACTCTTGTAATGGCCATTAGAATCCTTTACTAATTTGTCTCATAATTTATAAACCAACTAACAATCTTACACAATGTGCTTGGCTAGCCATAGGAAAGCCAAGAATGTAGTTCCTACAGTTCCACTACACATACAGAACGCAAAGTGTTGACAATATTAGAATCATCAAAAATATATATTATATACTGGCTGATGAGAAGTGACTAAAAATGTAATCTGACCCCATAAAGCACACTAGTCATCACAGGTACTATAATAGTGAACTAAAAACGATGTGAATATGCAAAACCAAAGTTTAGCTTCAACATAAGAATCAATTAACAAACCTGAATCAATCTGAAATACAGAATAAAGTCAGACATTTTGTCGAATGCTTGGTGCTCTCGAACTTTTATCCTGATCCGTTATTTCATATATTTGAGTATCATATATCTGTTCAGCAAGAACAATGAGCAGTAGATAGACATATAGGATTACTAAATATCTCAATTACTGATCAATGAACATTGAATAATCACAGCTCAATTAGAACAAATGTGAACTAATCAATCAATCCATAAACAGTTAGGATCCAATGAAAAAAGTCACTCGTGGCTGATGAGAAATCAATCACCAAACGAGAGATGTACAGGGAGTGATTTTTGGAGTTGCGGCCACTTACCATTCGAATGCATAGCGATGGTGAAAAATTGATCCCAATCAGAATGCATAGCGATGGTGAAAAATTGATATCCCAATCAGATTGCCGCACCTGTACTGAACCGCTGGTAGCAACGATCCTCTCCCGACCACCCATCTGAAAAATCCCGCACCTATCTACAATCGTGGCTGTGTTGCAGCCAATTTGCACATTTCGAGATGCCTTTGATGGTGAAGTCTCCTATGGTCGAGGGCAATTGCTCCGGTATAAACGGCTCTCCCCCGGTCGAGCGCCGAAAGACCGACCCACCTCCTTTACAGTCGATCGGCTCCGGGCTCTTCTTCACTAAGCTTTGCAGCGTGCTTCTTCTTCTGGTCTAAGCAAGCAGGAGTCTGGAAGGTGAATTGTATTGAATTGAAAGGAACGAGAGCAAGGAGTCTGAGCAAGCAGGAGTCGAAGAACCATGAAAGGAACGACTGGATGGAAGGCGAATTGTATTGAATTGAATTGGGAAAATTCAATTTAGGGTTCATGTGATTCACAAATGTTGATGTATCGTTTGATGTTGTAGTGTAAAGACTGATTACTATTCTTGATTGTAGGTAATTTGAATATTTGTGTGTGATTATAATTTTTAAGGTATATAATTATAAATTATAGATGTATTTGTAAATATGTATTTAATTGTTTTTTATAAGGAATTAATGGAAAAGTTAATAGTTTAAAAAAAATAGCGGTTAAAAAGCGGCGGTTGAAACTGACGGTTGAAGCGGCGGTTTAGAGGCGTCTGAGAGGCGTGGCATGTGATAGTCGAGTGGCACGATTTGTTGAGCGTGTCTCCATCGATTCTGATTCTTGTTGGCCGAAGGTAAATTAAGATCTTGGGACCAGGTTATTTTTTAGAAAAAACAAAAATTGTAAACATTATTAGTGCCATGGAGTATCAGTTTTTTTTACTTAATTCTCATATTTTGCTCATTGCTTGCATGTTTTCAATATTTATGCATTTACTTGTTTTTCAAATAAACTTGTGGAGAATGATTTTTTCACTGAATTTGTCTTCCTAGGTTTTCTCCTCTTTTGAGACAAATATATGAGGCAGACAGGGGAAAACGTGTGCTTCTTGTTGCTGTACAACTGTCTGAATACTTGGCCTTCAGTATAACTGAAAATTTCTCTCAAGGCCACGACCTTGTTTAGTTTGTTCAAGTATTGCTTCACTGCCTGGATGATCATGTCGCTTCGGCAGTTATGTTTCTTCTTGAGATTTTTTTTTTTTTTTTGTTATGCTTACCAATTGCTTGTATCATCAGTTATAATCTTGGTTGTTTCTTTTGTATATGCCGGGGATTGTATCCATCTGAACTGAACTTGAAGTCGAATATTCCCCATGATTGTTTATTCTTCAAATGGGATATGCTATCTGAAAGCTGTACAGAAGATGCTCTTTCAATTCAATGGTTAGTTTGCAAGCATTAAATGCGCCTTCACAACTGTGGACAGGGTCTCCATATCATCCTCTCATTGCCCTGTTTAATCCACAGAACTTCTGCAATTCCCACAAATTCATCAAGGTAACTATACTTCTAAGTTCTAACTATTGCCCAATTCTGATTCATGTGTAATTACATCTTATTTCACCCTTTAAAAAAGATAAATTTTGTGAATCACTTTCTGTTGGCATTGCCTACTCACATCCTGATCTCATTTTTTCTGATGGTCGAGTCATACTGTTCGATATTCCTATATAGTATGTTATCATTTTGTGTCGTCGTGGAGTTTTTCCTTCATAGACTCTGCTTGAAAACTTCAAAGTCATTGTGCCATACTGCCATGTATGTTTCTTTCAGTTATCTGGTTTAGCAAATTACAGGGTTATGAAAGTCATGACAATTTGTTCTATTGCCTTTTCTCGTTGGTGTTTTTTTCATATATCCCATTCCATGTTGCTCTGCTTGTTAATTTTTGCCTAATATTTTAATTGGTGAATTTTGTCTCCAAAGTTAAATTAGACTTCGAGCTTAAGTTGCACTACGTACTGCTTTTTCTATTATGGTTTACATTAATAAATTAGTTAAATTGTTTCCTCTTACTCCAACGCACATCGGGCTGAGTCCTATATTTAGTGTGTCAAATCCTTTTACTTCCGATTCGTATGCTATACAACAGTTTGGTTATATGGTCTTCTGGTTTTGTCTGGAGAAATATGTAGCTTTCCTCAACCGGCATTGTTGTCTATACTGGTTGTTATCATGGTGGTAAGAAAGATGGGTTAAAGGACACCGTATACTTGTGAATTCACAACACATTGCTCTCTGTCACGTGGAATTCTTTTCTTATGCCACTATATACCTTCCGACAGTTTCTGATAATTAAAGTAACAACCACCAAATAATTAAGGCAGATATAGGTGTGCTCGATACATTCTTGCCGTTCCTATGATTTCATTGTTCGACGAGAAAAACTTACTTATTCAACTGGTTTGTCTGTCAGACACCGTTGTCAGTTGTCACCCACTTTAATGGCCAAATAATGACCTTGTTGTCATGCGCTTTAATGGCCAGATGTTACGTTATCCAACGTCTAGCTGATCGCCATGCCTGTGATTTTTACATGCTCATGAGATAGTAGCATGCACCATGAACTGTCTACAATTGGCACGGCATATCTCTAAGCATCTCACGTTTTGAACCTGTTTTATTTGTTGGTTTAATTTATTACTCCCTCCATTTCAGAAAAATTGTTATATTTTGACTTTGTGGGTCATTTGTCTTGAGTTTGTGCTTAATTCATAAGCGATAATAGTAAATAATTTAATAAAATCATATAATAAAAATTAATTACTAAATTTTCATTATACAATTTTAATAATTTATTTATTAATATCGTTTAAAGAGTAAATTAATTGAAACATGATAATAATAAAATGTAACTTTTTATGAAATGGAGAAATATATTATGATAAACTCGAATAACTGAGTGTCCCAAGTTCACATCATGTATGCAGATGCACCAGGCCAATCACAAATTCCATCATCTTATCATGCTAATAGCTTCGACCAACAGAAGGAACTGCACATAAGTCCCTGGTCAGGTATGCATACCGGGTTCTTGCCGATAAAACAAAAGGCTGTTTACATGAAGTTTCTCTACATTAACCACTTATGCCTCCAGATCTGTGGTTGTTATAGACAGCCGTTGAACTCATTTTCTTGCTTGTTATTTAACTGGTTCAGGATACATTAGTATGCACCCAATAGAAAATCAAAGGCTATATATATATTCTTGGTAGGTTTGAGTGTATCACCTGTTTAGAGAACTTTTGTACCTGAACTTAAGAAGTTGTGTTCACATGTCACAGATAGCAACTTTCTTTTCTTGTATTCCATATATGCAACACATTAATTAGATTGTACCTTCTTACCTCATTGTGTACTACTAAATTGCTATATTTCGGATACGCAGATGGCACATGCAATGGAAAAAAGGGCTGCAAAAAGCTCCTTGTTCTGCGTAAATTATATGCTGCTTAGTAGAATAATGCTTGCCAGTTGCTTGTATTATCAGTTATAATCTCGGTTGTTTCTTTTGTATATGCCGGGGATTGTATCCATCTGAGCTGAACTTGAAGTCGAATGTTACCCATGATAAATTGTCCAAATGGGATACAAATGGGATATGCTATTGGGCCGTTTTCGAAATCCACCGAAGAGAAATGTTCGGTAATTAACTATGCCCTTCCCACAAGCCTCTTCTCCACGATCCCACGTTCTCAAAGACTCAAACCTACCCACAGGTTGCTTTTCCCAATTAAATATCATACTCTTTGCTATCCTCTTTTACTAGGCTAGAGATGTGAATCTAATTTCATAAGTGATTCCTTTAAAGTGTTCACCTATTATTAAAAACTTGGATAACGAATTCTCTCTTTAAGATTCATTAGTTTGTTTGGAAGTTGTGCTACACCTCAAAAGTTGGGAGATATTTTTTATACATTATCTACTGATTCTGTGTCATGGTTACTTCTTTCTCTTCTTAGAGTAGTTGCAAGCATGTTTGCTTTCTGATTTCAAAACCTTTTTTGCCTAAACTATTCCAAATCGATGCTACGATAAGCAATTTTCCTTTACCGGTTTTAATAATTGCCACTAGAGTTTTGTGTTCGTTACACACTTTGGTAATCTTTTTTGCTCGCTGAAGTCTGGTGGGCTGCTTATGAATTGTTTCCCTAATAAGAATATTAAAGATTTAAAGTTGCCTTCTTCTTCTTCTTTTTTTCCGGTCAGGCTATTTATTGTCTATTCACGAGGATAAGTACTTGTGCATTTGTAGTTTGGATATCTTTTGCATAATCTAGAGTTGTGCTAAGGTGACCACCTTTCTTCATTTCTTAGTATTTCCAAGACTATTTCCAACTTAATTGTTTTACACTAACTTGCCACAAATGTCTACTCTATTTACAATACAGAACTCTCTATCTTACATCATATTATGATTGTTGTGTAGGTCTTCGACTGTGCACTAATATCTGAGAATCATATTCTATCTCGATTGTTAGGCTAGGGGTTGTATTATATTTTTTACCTTCTCTGTTTATTTTTATTTAATCAACAAGTACTTTTGCATTCTTGTGTTATAGAGCTTTCTTATGGCTTTACTGTATTGCCATCTGTATTGCTATAACCAATTTACATCACTAATGAAAGAAATTTGAGAGTTGGGTAATTTTAAGGACTACAATGGCACTTGTAACCTATAAGTGCCACTGTAGTTGGTACCGGCACCGCCTATGGAGACGCGGTCCTTTCCCCGCCGCCACTTCAGGCTCCAGTCAGTACAAGGGCAGCTATGACGGCACTTACCAAGTGCCGGTATATCCTTCCAAAGGTGCCAGGTTTAGGGTTTTATGACCTAGGATGGCACTTTTAAGTGCCAACATAGGATCCAAGAAATAAATTTAAAAAAATCAGAACAAGGAAGCTGAACCTCTGTTTACCTCTTCCTTTAGGTGCTGTAGATGATCAGCGTATTTGGCACTTTGCTAAAAGTGGGCACTATACTGTGAGAAGTGCATATCATTTGGCTCGGAAAAATCGGAAATCTTCCACCCAAGCTCGTACAGGTTCTACTAGAACTGCACAAATGATACCGATTGGAACTGGATTTGGACGTTAAAGATCCCGAATAAAATTAGAATTTTTCTATGGCAACTTCTTAAATTATCTATTCCAGTATATGAAGTTTTGAGTCGAAGGGGAATTGATCTGGAAACCATTTGTCCTGTTTGTAAAACTGGAACTGAAACACATCTTCATACTTTTCTAGATTGTGCTTTTGCTAGGCAGTTTTGGGCTCTGTCTCCTCTTACTTTTCATGATATTTTCACTGACAGCATTCATGTATGTCAATGGGTTACACAGGTGCATAACAAGCTGCCAAAGGATCAATTTGAATTTTTTGGTACTTCGTGCTGGAGTATTTGGTGTCACCGGAATAAAGTAGTGCATGAAGATAAAGGATATGAAGTTGATGAATCAGTGCGCGATGTTCAGCAGTACCTTCTTCAATTCAGAGAGGCGCAAACAATCTTTCACAGTCCTGGACCTCCAGAGAGTCTACAGCTATGGACCCCTCCCGATATCGGCGTAATCAAGGTTAATTACGACGCCTCCGTGAAGAACAGCAGAAATGGCGCCACAGTAGGAGTCGTTGCCAGAAATAGCGATGGTAACGTCCTAGCTTGGAGACAACTTTTCTTCCCTTATATCAATTGTGTTGAATCAGCTGAACCACTTGGGGCCCGTAGTGCAGTTGTTCTAGCTAATGACCTTGGTTTACAGCATGTCATTGTGGAAGGGGACTCACTGAATGTCGTTACACAACTCCGGGATCGCTTTCCTTCTTTTTCTACAGCAGGTCACATAATTGAAGAAGCCAAGACTTTATCTTCCTGTTTTCAGTCTATTTCTTTACTTTCACAAAACGTTGTGGGAATAAGTTGGCACATCTTTTAGCCACTAGTACTCTTTCTGTTTTTGCCGGCTTCACTGATCTACCTGTATAAAACCCGGATGTATTGTGATTTTTATGATGATATATAATCATTCTACTTCTCAAAAAAAAAAAACTCTGTTTTAACCCAAAAAGGGAATATAATCTACAACAACTAATGCATTCTTCATGCTAAGATTGTACCATCATGCTTATTGTATACCCCTCAAGAATCCAATTACAACAAAGAACAAACTACGTAGTACGTACATTATCTACTAAGGGTATCAAAAGCAAGCCATATCTTATCAAGATTATTGACGTCGGTTACCATAGTCATGACCACGGTAGTTCAAATGATTCAAAGCTTGTTAGTCCCAAAACTGACCTTGCTTCAACTTTTTCAACCACAAGTTTACAAACGAATCTTTAGAAACAATCAAAACTCATGCATAATCAAGTAACTGAACATGCAACTATTTGCTGCACTTAAACTTGCATATGCAAGACCAGATAGAGGATATAAAATGCACAGGGTGTCGCGAGAATCAAACTCACCACCTCTCGCGAAAAGCGAGAATCATACCACTTGACCAAACACCCATTTTTATTAAGATAAACAATTTCACTTGGTGATAAAAACTGCGACATGATCTTAGCAACAATTATGCAACGTGTTATTATATTCAAACAGACTGGTCCAAACCTTCCTACTTAGTTATATTCAGTAATCAAGCAACAGACCAATATATATAAAATCATATGATAAATATACCTGTGACAATCTTTGGAGTATCAATTATATTGATAACTTATTTTGGACACGAAATTCTTTATTAAACCTCAAAAGTCTCCTGCTACGTCATCCTTCTTGTAAATACTGGATGAAAAAGAAAGGAAAAAAAGGTATACCATCCACATGCCTAGTGAACTAGTGATTGCTAGGTCATAACAGATCATTGGGGAAATTATCAATATATAAGGAGTACCTGATAAAATAAATTACCAACTGATCAAATAACTCCTCCAGAACACAAATAAAAGGGCAAGCAAATACTGTGAGCTGATAGTTGCTGCAAACTTACTTGACAGTGGTCATCTGTGAGTTCCTGGAACAAGCATATAATCTGGTGCAAGTCCATATCCATTAACTCATACCCAATGTAGATATCATTAAAGTACTCCATATCTGGTGGCCGTCTAACATTCAAAGACATTATGTTTACCATACTCACATCACAGGATGCAGAATAGTATCGGATTCTGTCATGATAACAGCGAGAAAATGTAAATAAATTGTGTCTTGTTTTCACCTAGAAACTACTAGCTAGTAAGGTCCAGTTAGGCATGTATATCAGAATGATGAATAACTATCCTTGGTTTTAGAATTTGTGGGTTTTAAAATCTCCGTATAGCCATGTCAAAGAATACCTCATATAATATCAAGTTAATGTAAAACTGACGTAAATTAGGTAATAGGTTATCCCTGATACGTTAATTAGCACTACTGAAGTAAAACTTATCTGATCATGATATTTTAGCATTAACAGAAGTAAGATCACCAGGATGACCATTGAATACGAAGACACTGTACGACTTACCTTTGATAAACATAAACATGATCGCTTTGTTGTCTTCTCCAAGAGGTTCAACGAATTACTTGCTGGTCACAAAGATTTTTCACAACGAATTATGTAATCATCATTAAAATTAACTCAGGTAGGACAACATAAGGGAAAGTAGACCAAGCTCGCTACTTGTAGTAGTTCTATCTTCTTGGTTAGTTAATAATTCAATGGATTGATGAGAAGTTGAAGAGTAAAAGTTATCTCGTGATATAGGTTGTGCTCGTGCTGCTAACATGTATTAACCGCCTCACCTGATTTTCTTCTTCAGGAAGGTAATTTCTACGACTCGAGGATGATACTGTCTGACTTTGAACGATATAACTAAAGAACATCCTGCAATACAAAGATAAAGTTAAAAGTGCATAAAACCCATAACTCAGTATACCTAAGAAAAAACTCAAACGGATAACTATGTGCAATGTATGCTAAGGCCAGCAACTTCAAAGATCTACATGGGCAATACAATATGAGTTTGAGAGTGTGACCAACAAATAACTTATTTTAATGGATAACTATAGACATTGCAAATCATCAACAAACAACTAATTTTAACTGCTTACCGATAAGTTAGATAGATGATGTTGAAGACACAAAACCAAATCAGATTCTGAGGAAGCTAATTATTGGTACTTACTCCTTTTAGAATTAGTAGTGGTGGAGATGGCATCCTTGTTTTGTTTATCCGGTTGTACTTGTTACTCTTAATTTTGGGCTGCATAGCTGTATAGATTAGTCAACAATGCTCATCTTGTAATCTGTTTGCTGAGAGAGAGGCCGACACATGCTTACTTATTGAATCATGCATATTGCGGTGGATTCATCTCATATAGTTGTTCAAGAACTATCCTTAAAGCTTTAAATGTGAAGTAGGTGATTAACTCCTGCAATCTAAATCAGAAACCGTTAGGGAGTGTTTATTATAGGTATAGAACAAAACTAGGCATTTGATCAATAAGTACCTATATCAGTGCAATATGGTTCAATATTGTCATGAACAGAGAGATCTTCTATGGCTTCCTCTTTATCACTTAATGAAGGAACACGCTTTTCTACCTGATGCAAGAATCAGGTTAAGGATAAAATATTTAGACCACTGGTAGAATATCAGCTAGCAGAATAAAACAGGGCAATAGAGCAGTGACGGTAAACTTTCTCGTCGACCTCTTCCACACTACAGGGTGATACCAAAGCACACATTCGAATTGAAACTAATCTCCACTTATCATTCAATTGCAGTTCACTGTACAATCACAAAGGGAAGCATCTGAGATGTCCTATACAACAATAAATACGATAAGGCATATTTGTTATAAAATCCGAACCGATTGTACCAAATTGAATCCGACAACGAAGTGTGAGAAGCTTGTTTTTGGCAGATTTGAATACACTACCGAGTCTGAATACACTAACACACAAACTTCATAGAGACAATGCAGCTAAAATCAAATCGATTCCAATGACATCACGAGCTAATTACACAGACTTACACAACAAATTCGATAAATTCCAAATTTCCAATAACTAGCTGATTGACTCGATGAATTGCCATTAGGACACTTGATGTACATCTCAGCTCTCAAACACACTAAACCAATGGGAATATAGCGTCAAGAAGAACATAACTATGGTAGTCCAGATATTACTTTCACCGAGAATGAAATACAACTACTTCTCTTATCTAGAATCAAAAGCTCTATCTTATAACTAATACAAGATGTTCAGCATTTGAGCGCTAAGAGAGCAAATATAAATCATATGTGGTAAAATTAAGTGATCGAATTGAAATTAGACCAGATTGTACTGCATCGTACACGACGATGAAGTATGAGAAGCTTGATCTTGACATATTTGCACAAACTCACAGTAAGCTCACTTTCCAACTATGTATGAATTCACACTGAGACAACAAACTCTGCATAAAATATGCAGCTACAAAGTCAATCAATTCCAATGACATAACAAGCTCATCTTCACAGAATTACACAACAAATCACGTGAATTCTAATGACATAGCGAGCTCAATGAGAAAAAAATAACAACCATAAACCATTCACAGTTCAGAATTCATCAAGTAGCTTACAACATCATTCCACAATAAAAAGAGCAACAGATACCAAGTTACAATGAATCACTTAATCATTTGAAATTGATCAGGTGACTTACACCATTCTCACACAATACAAACAACCAAAACCAATGAATTGGCGAAAAAAGTTCGTTTATCAGATAAATTGGAGAAAGGAAGCTCAATTACCCGAAATTGAGAGCACGATTGGTAGTCAAGCTGTCGATGGTGGAATCCAATGAGCAGCTAGGGTTTTCTCCTCATCTGTGAAGGGTAGAGAGGGAAGAACTAAGAAGCTCTGGAAATTGGATCGAAGCTCTGAACCGATCTGAAGCTCTGGAATCGGCAAGTAACTGGGAGGTTGGCGCGGGAATGAAGACTTCCGTTGGGTATCTCAAGAACGGACAAACTGAAGTAACCAATCGTACCATCGTCGACAATCTTCATAAGAGACTGGGAGACGCAAAGAAAGATTTGGTCGATGAATAGGAAGGAGTTTTATGGGTTCATCGTACCACGGCAAGAACGGCCACACAGGAAACTCCCTTCAGTTTGGTGTATGGATCCGAAGCTGTAATCCCATCCGAAATCTCAATCAACACCTTCCGGATCCTAGTACGTTCCTTCGGACAACCGACAAAAAATTACGACCTCAACATGCTCGAGACCAAAAGAATGCGCCCTAGCTCGAACCTTATGATACCAAGCTATCATGGCAAGGGCCTACAACAAACATGTGAAAAGTAGGGACCTCCAGTTGGAGACTTGGTCTTCTGAAAGGTGATATACTAAAACCAGCGAAAAACTTCGAACCCAATGGGAAGGTCCCTGAGTCACAAGGGCAAATGTCGATGGAACTACGCTTTGGAAAGTATGAATGACAAACCACTCAGCGTACAGAGCATGAGAATCTGAAGTACTACACTAGATCATTTGTAATAGGATCTTTTGAAATGTATCATCTTTTGGCTACCATGTAATCCTACCGTTCGATTATAATAAAGCATTTGTTTTCTATCAACTATTTGCAAGAAGAACGTCAGCGCCACTAAGGCGGACATTATCTTAAAGTTCCTCGGACCCAAAGTGTGGAGAGAAACTCCTAAGAAACAAAGATTGAGATGTGGATTGTCTCGGACCCAGAAGTGTCAGAGGTATACTGGCCTTCGACTCAAAATTATCTTAAAGTTTCTCGGACCCAAAGTGTGAAAAGAAACTCCTAAGAAACAAAGATTGAGGTGCGGATTGTCTCGGACCCAAAGTGTCCAAGGTATCACCGGCTCGACTCAAAAATTATCTTAAAATCCTCGGACCAAAAGCATCGAAGACGAGCATTGGAAGAACCCGACATTGATGAATTTACGCGAAAAGTGCAACTCCGGTCTGGGACCTAAAGAGTCTTAGAACAATCGAGGACCCGACACCACGAGACGAATCTCGACCCGATCTAAGCCTCGGACCAATATTCAATTTGTTTGATTTTTGGGCCATCGTTCAACGTTTGAATAGAAGCTATAAAACCATGAAGTTTGAATATCACGATAGCTTAAGGTATGTATCGAATCAACAAGATATGAGAATAAAAACATGCGTACAAACATGCAAGATGGGCGAAAATAAAATCCAAGTCTATTGCATTAAAATCGGTCACTCTGGATCGACAAAAGTTCTGATTAAAACCCAAAAGTACGAGGGATGATTCAGGCATGACCGATGAGAGGTGTCAAATGTTGGTACGAGTTTAACCCTCACAAGCCAATGGGATAGCTAGTCAAAATATCACCAAAGTCATAATAGTTGTTCAAATAAGTCAGACACTCTACAAAAATACGCAAGGGCATACCCTTGGATCGAATCAAGTCTATACCTCGAACCTCTTCCAGAAGCGGCGAGTAACTTTCTTGCCTTCAACCTCCTCCAAAAACGTACCTGGCTCATGATCAAGAATGGGACCCGGAAGATCCATCCATTTAGCATTACAGTTGGAGGATTGCCCGCCACCGATCTTAGAGGCGTAAAAGACCTCGGGTAACCAAGAGGGGTAGACCGGAGATTCATCTACGGTAAAATCGGCCATGGGAGCAACCACGGACCAAAACTCATCCGGAGCAAGAGCGTCGGGGGACTTCAATTTTGGATCAAAGACTGCCTCCCATCACAATTCCCCATTATCTTGAGATTCGCATCTTGGCTCGTAATGGAGTCATTCAAAATCGCGTCCTTATGGCTCACCTGATCAAAAAGGCGCCCCCCCTAACGTCGCCCTCTCGCATCTTACTAAGGAAATAGTAGGAGTCAGACTTAAGGAAATCTTTCACGGCATCAGTACGAGTGGTCTTCGCTTCGGAGAGAAGTGCCTCGACCATCTTAGCCCGAGCGGACGTGATTAGGGACAATGCTTTCTCAGTCTTGCCATGAGAAATCTTCTCCTTTTCGAGCTTTTTATCCGACAAGACTCTCTCGGACTTGAGTTTGGCAATCTCGGCCTCACGAGCAACCAACTTCGCATTCGAAGCCTCGATCTCCTCCTTCAGTCGGGTAGTATCGGACTCTTCTAAGTCAGAAAGCGACATGATGACGGTGACCTCTGAAGGAAGTAAGAAGTTACTTACAAATCAAGGATGGTCATTAAGATTGAAAAATTAGAAATGAAGCGCGACAAGTAAGAAAAATGCAATATATACAAGAAGTTACTTACAACATTGGCATGATTCTTGATAAGTCCCGACAAAGACTTGAGGCTCCCCACAAGGTCGACCCTAGACATACCACGAAGCGCGGTGGTATCATTCACATTGGCTCCCGTCACTACTCGGATCCTCTTAGAAGGAGCCCTGTCCTTATCCGCCGGTGCATTCCCTTTTCTCTTGGCCGCATCAGCTTCACTTCGAGCCACAATACTCACTTACTCCTGAAGAACGAACTTTCGTTAGGTAAAACAAATTGAGAAAAAGAAGGCACAATAAAAATAAAAGAACAAGAAGAGAATTGAGAATTTAGATCGAGGTACCTGCGGATTAGGATCGATGAATTACCTGGGATTGATGAACCACCTGGGACCGAGGAACCACCTAGGACCAAGGAACCACCTGAGGCCGGCGACTAAAGCACAGAAGCATGATTCGTCGGCTCGATCGTAGGGATCTTTTGCGGACCCGGAGAGTACTTCTTCTCCTTGCCGGCCCTCAGCTTCTCTTGGGCCTCCAACTTCTCGACATTACGTTGCTCAAACAATTTGGTGGCGGACTCCATGATCCAGTAACCTGCGAGAAAATAACATCAGAACAAAAGTCGAGAATAAAAAGACATTCTACCAAGCATGTGATCTACTCACGCAAATTGGAAATGTCGTTACAATAGACCGTCACACTAGTCAATCCGGCCAACCACAAGTGAGGTTGCACAACCAAACCATACGGATAATAAAGTGTCGGATCTTTTGACAACCAACGGAGGCCTTCTCTAAAAGAAGTCAGGATCGGTATCATGATATAAAGTGATGCACCCCTCGTCCCTATGGCGGAAAGTAGGTCTTCCCCCTCGGACTCCATGACAATCGGCTAAGTGATTCTAACCAGCGGGCACTCTCCTATGTTTGGTGGTGGAAATTCTTTCTCTGAAAGTAGCTAGGTAATTTCAATCACGGAAGGATGTTTGACATAAAAATACTTCGGCCACCACTTGGAAGAATGTGATGACTCATACCCATCTAGGAATTTATAACCTCGTCGAGCTTAAGAATGCCGTCCCAGGACTAAGGGCTATGTTGAAAGCCGCTAGAAACTTTTGATACGATAAAGCCTCCCCCTTCAAAGCTAAGATCACTCCAAAACACATGATGGTGCCTAAAGCATTATGAAGAATCTGTGTAGGACACAAACCCGTCTCCCTAAACAACTTCTCTATCTCGGGTATCATCGGGAGCCTCCACCCACACTTGAAAGCTCGGACGTGAAATGCCATATAACCCGCGGGTGGGTTGTACATAGTTTGAGTCGACGAAGGGATCTTAACCTCATAATCATCTGGGATCTCAAAATGGCGACAAAGTCTAGAGATGATCGACACAGAAAGAGTCGTCGAACAAGTAGGAATGATTTGATCCTCATTGGCCTCGGCATCAGCCCTCAAATCGCCAATGGGATCAACACGGGTCGTCTTATACTCAATTGCCGTCTTAATGGGATTCCTTTTATTCCTACGAACTATGGACCTCGAAGCATCAGGAGCAACAACAATGGTGCGCTCGGGATTCTCGGACACCGGAACATCACTCCCTCGATCCGAATCCTCACCCTCGGAACCCGTGATGTCAACATCATCCTCCGACTCACCTCTATTACCACCACTCGCCCCCTCACTCGGATCCGCCCCATCATTCGGAGCACTCCCATCCTCACCAGAATCTCCCTCAGACGAACTTCCATCACTATCTCCGGACGAAGAAGACGAAGAGCCATAACTAGAAGGATCACTCACCGCGACGTCCTCAGGCTCGGGGGATGATAAAACCGTCCGAGTTCCATAAATCAAGCTCGGATTCCTAGGGGCGGATTGGAGTCAAAAGACGAAGGAGACGCGAGCTCTCTTATCGGGACGATCTCAACATGATCATCTATCTCTAAGACTCGGTTATAAGGAAGAGTCCCGGAAGACTCAACAACCTCGGGATCCGCCATCGGAAAGGATGATAAGGGCATCGGCTCAAAAACAGGGACCCTATAACCATAACCCAAAGATGCAGCATACATAGGTGGAAGTTCCACCTGACGAGGAGGAAATACCTCGGACCTAACAACACGGGAATGAGATAGACGGACCAAACTCCTAGTACCCACTTGATGAAGAGACCTACGGGTTACCAGCTTGCCAGACTCATCCATATCAGACGATTAGTGCGAATCGTCGAACTACCATCTTGTCGCGGCGAACCTCTTCCCGTCCAAGTAAACCTCACCAAGATCGTTACTCACCCAGGACATGTTTTCTTTTAATTTTTGGATCCGAGCAGGAATCTACATACAAGACAAAGGAATTCACCCAAGTTAAAAAATTTCACCCGTACTGGATACCAATTAAAGTAGAAGAAGTGGAGAACATTTTTGACGAGCAAACTCAAGAAATGCAAAGTTCGGAACAACGAGGCAAAATAGACCGATCCACCAAGAATGTCCGAGATAGATAAAAATATCAACAATAGACCGATCCACCAAGCAAGTTCAAGATAGATAAAATCATCAACAAAAGACCGATCCACCAAGCAAGTTCAAGATAGATAAATATCAACAAAAGACCGATCAACCACAAAGACTGAGCAACCATGAAGCATACCGATGGAATAAATGAAAAGGCAGAACAAGAAGCTTACTTCCACAATCTGCCTTCCAACTTGAATCTCGAAAACGATCGAAATCACGGGATCTCGGCCTCCAATCTAGGTCTCTCTCAAACCTCGGTCTCTCCCAATATCGGTCCCGTCCCGGAATCACCCAACGACGGCCGCCTTCAAAACTCGGTCTACCTCGAATCTCGGAATGGATCAACTCTCGGTTTTCTCCTCCTCTCCTCCTCGAATTCGCAATGATGGCAGCCTTGAATCTCGGAAGTCTAAAGTCGAACAGCAGCCTCCAATAATCAAACCTTGGTCCAAATCCGGCTAAAACCTGAAAGTGAATCAGACGCACGTAAGAATGGCAAGTGACAACATAACAATATTTTTCTATTGGAACAGGAAGATCGTTTCATCTTCTCGAGGCATTGCGTATGAAGGTGCGTCTACTGTTGTTAAAAAAAAAAAAAGTTCTCAGTTGGCAGAAGAAAATATGGTTCAAGATAAAAACGATGATAATATAAAAACAGGTTTAAAGAGTAAGATGGAGCATACAGAGTAGTTCTCAGTTGCCATAAGAAGAGGTTCAAGAGAAATACGATAATAATATAAAAGTCAGGTTTAAAGAGCAAGATGGAGCATACAGGTAAAAAAAGAAGAAGAAGGAATGAACAATAACTCGGAATAGTATCGATCAGAAGCTTCTCTCGGTCCAAATTGGTATCCCTTCTTCCGGTGCATTAAGCTTCTTCTTGAGTACGCTCTAAATCCTTTTAATGTTGGTCTTCTCTTCTTCCGTCGGTCTGCTTCTCTTATCTTCTCTGTTCGCTTCTTCTCGGTCTGCTCTCCGTTCTTTTAATGTCGGTCTGCTCTTTCTTCTTTCAATCTCGATCCTTGGTTCTTTTCTATCGTCTCGGTTCTTTTCTATGGCTGGGTGAAAAAATTAGAAGTAAATGTAGGGTAAAAACCCATTTATATAGAAGTAAAATGGGCCGTCGGGCCCATGGGCCGAAAGCTCTAGCCCATACATCAAGACTTGAGCGACCGGTATAAATGACGAATCGAGAATATGGTTCAATCGCAAAATTTCACAATTATCATTTTACTAAGATATTTAGAAACTCGGAGGACGAGGAAGATGGATGAATAAACGAGAGTGTCAAAATTATTTTGTGTCGGTAAAGAAAGTTTGACACAAAAATTGGATCGAAAAAGTTTGACACAAATAAATTATCTCGAACCTCACTTTGCCGAGACGAGAGCGTCGAATTTATTTTGTGTCGGTACAGACGAGGAAGACGGATGAATAAACGAGAGCATCGAAATTATTTTGTGTCGGTACAGACGAGGAAAACAAGAGTAAAACGAGAGCGTCGAAATTATTTTGTGTCGGTACAAGATGTTTGATACAAAAATCGGATCGAAAAAGTTTGACACAAATAAATTATCTCGAACCTCACTTTGCCGAGTCTCGGTCTCGTCTAAAGCGTGCCCATATCTCAAGCGGAACGAAACAAAGAAATAAGAGAACTAAGGGGCGAAGAAGATGCGTATGTATAGTCCACAAGAACCAATCGGATGGTAGCAGCGTGGCGACAAAACCCATTTATGGGCTTGGACTCGGGCCTGAGAACAAAAATGGGGGACATGAAATAGGCCGAGAACAAGAAGCCCATTTTGACAAGATCATGACCACCGGAATTGAGATATGTCGGACTCCAACTCGAAAAGTTTCACAACTATCTTTTTACTAAGATACCTGGAAATTGGGGGGGGGGGGGACTTATGATATGTACCTTTAAGTCCTACTCACGAACTAAGAAGACTTAATCATATCGGGACAATGCTATCAAGGTAGTTCGACCTCACCAAAGTTAAAGGTCCGACTACACCAAATCAATGAGCCTCTAATCTTGACGCTAATTCTGATCTGATCAAGCCTACTTAAATGAGCCAAGTCCATTAAGGGCCCATGAGCCCAACTTCTAGCATGGACGAATCCGGACCGTACACTTGGCACTCATCCAAGAGAGGATGATAACAAACATTTCCTACTCTACTCCTCATAAACGATAAACAACTACTTCCGAAAATCTACTATCGAAGTTTTTAAGTCCTAGATTGAAAAGTTGACCGACTTATTAACTAGTTGAATCTAAGTACCGAGTTGTCCTAGGCAAGCCCATAAAAAGGTCTAACCCTTATTTTCTTGTCACGGATCAGCGACGGACACCAGGGGACCGATAGGCATAACGAGAGGACCCGACGGACTCGACCTCGGTCCACATTTTAGCCCGCACACTTTACGACCACTCGCACTTTGCTTTCCGACCTTGAAGTCACGAATTTAATCAAAGTAAAACGACTTGAACGATGACTATTAGACTTCCGCTAACTAATATCATTGTTCGAGCAAAAACTATATCCATTTAGGGCGTCGACGAACTAACTAGCGACTTATACATTTTTACCCCACATCAATACCAATATAAACTACTTTTTCCTCATTTATCCTAAAACTTGTACCAATTTAAATTGTAAGTTATTTTTTAAATGGAGGAGAGGAGTACTACTTATTCATACTTTCTATGTACTATAAGTCTATAACTATTAAAAAATTTATATTAGCTGTGCTGCCCGTCAAGTTTGCGAAACGGCCAGTTCAAATACCAAAATTTCCGTTTTAAGTGCATGTATTGGACAAGATCCAAATACCAAAATTTCCTTTTACGTGTAAGTGTGTCTTGGACGAAAGCCCAATTAACCCCCAAAAAAAAGGCCAGTCCACCACGAGTTGGGCTGCAGAGTCAGAAAACCCTAGAAAGAGACACTGGATTGCACATATATATAGGTGTACTTGTTGCTGCAGTAAGTACACAAATCTTACCACATCATCATTCAGAAGCTCTCAGATCTTCTTTTTCTTCATACACGCTCGATATTCTTTTTCTTCAAAGAAACCATCCTACCTTCTTCCATAAATATAATTCAGCCTAAAATACCTTATTAGCTCAAACTGAATTAGATGGTTGCTGCTTCAGTGTTTGTTATATTTCTTTATTATATGTTGATCCAATTCATATATGTGATTGAATTGGACCAAAATATAACAAAGATCTTAACAAGAATCAACACCGATCTCCGATCTCGACCGATCTGTATAATTCATAAAGAAATTTACCCTGGTGGCCGTCTATTGTCCCGGATAGTGACTTTCCAATAAGTTCTCCAAGTTTTTTTTTATGTTTCAATTTATTTCAGGTTGCAAGGTTGCAAAGTACCAGAAACTAAAATTGTTATGTCAGATCTGTACCTATATTGATCTCAATATATGTTTATTATTCATTTTTTTTTATATTTCAATTTATTTCATTAACCATCAACTAAATCACTTTGCAAGGTTGCAAAGTATCAGTAACTAAAATTGTTATGTCAGATCTGTACCTGTATTGATTTTAATATATGTTTATTATTCATTTTTGTTATATTTCAATTTATTTCATTAAACATTAAACTAAATCAGGTTACAAGATTGCAAAGTACCAGAAACTAAAATTGTTATGTCAGATCTGTACCTATATTGATCTCAATATATGTTTATTATTCATTTTTTTATATTTCAATTTATTTCATTAACCATCAACTAAATCACTTTGCAAGGTTGCAAAGTATCAGAAACTAAAATTGTTATGTCAGATCTGTACCTATATTGATTTCAATATATGTTTATTATTCATTTTTTTATATTTCAATTTATTTCATTAAACATCAACTAAATCAGGTCGCAAGTTTGCAAAGTACCAGAACCTAAAATTGTTATGTCAGATCTGTATCTATTGATTTCAGTATATGTTTATTATTTTTCTTTTTGTTATATTTCAATTTATTTCATTAAACATAAACTAAATCAGGTTACAAGGTTGCAAAGTACCAGAAACTAAAATTGTTATGTCAGATCTGTACCTATATCGATTTCAATATATGTTTATTATTCATTTTTTTATAATTCAATTTATTTCATTAAACATCAACTAAATCAGGTTGCAAGGTTGCAAAGTACCAGAAAAGATCTGTACCTATATTGATTTCAATATGTTTATTATTCATTTTTTTATTTTTCCTCTGCCAAAATGGTCCGGACTTTAGACCCGCACCCATACCCTGGAAATATATTTACGGGTCTGTTCCGGGTCCATATGGGTCTAGGTCTAAACTAAAAACCCTTGCCATTCTCTTGTTAGTAGTAGGTGAATTCAATTTTCAACATTCATTTCACTTTGCCTCCGTCTCCACTCTACTGCCCACGAAACCTTTCAGTTCCTCTTCAAAACCCTAGCGCCGCCGTTGTACTGGTAAGTAAACATGTCTTTTACCTTCAAAATGTGATTAAAGTAGGTTTTGGGTATAGTGTATCTTTTGTATCTTTTAACTTCTCTGCAAATCAGGTTGTGAACACATTCCCCTTCCATATGCTTTCTGACCCAAATCGAACATTTAATCTGCCGAATGTGATTAAAGTAGGTGTTGAGTATAGTGTATCTTTTTATATCTTTTAACTTCTCTGCAAATCAGGCTTCCATAAGCTTTTTGACCCGAAGTGATCTCTGTCTCAAATTGAACATTTAATATGCCGAATGTGATTAAAGTAGGTTTTGAGTATAGTGTATCTTTTTATATCTTTGAACTTCTCTGCTAATCAGGTTGTGAACACATACCCCTTCCATATGCTTTCTGACCCAAATCGAACATTTAATCTGCCGAATGTGATTAAAGTAGGTTTTGAGTGTAGTGTATCTTTTTATATCATTTACCTTCTCTGCATATCAGGTTGTGAACACATACCCCTTCCATATGCTTTCTTACCCGAATTGATCTCTGACCCAAATTGAACATTTAATATGCCGAATGTAATTAAAGTAGGTTTTGAGTTTACTGTATCTTTTTATATCTTTTACCTTCTCTGCAAATAGGTTTTGAACACATACCCTTTCCATATGCTTTCTGACCCAAATCGAACATTTAATATGCCGAATGTAATCAAAGTAGGTTTTGAGTATAGTGTATCTTATTATATCTTTTACCTTCTCTGCAAATCAGGTTGTGAACACAGACCCCTTCCATATGCTTTCTGACCCAGATCGAACATTTAGTCTGCTGAATGTGATAGGTTTTGAGTATAGTGCATCTTTTTATATCTTTTACCTTGTCTGCAAGTCAGGTTGTGAACACATACCACTTGCATGACCCAAATCAAACATTTAATCTGCCGAATGTGATTAAAGTAGGTATTGATTATATTGCCTCTTTTTATATCTTCTGTGCAAATGCAATTTGTTAGAAAGAAAGAAATATGCATAGTTCAGTACTGGATTGTTCTGTAGAATTTTCATTGTAGAAATTGGTGCAAGAATGATTGGGATGCTGGATTAAGTGATTTGCTGTTTACTTGTACATATACATTCTCTATAGATACATATACATTGATTGATAGGGATCTTTTTTAGTTACCCTGATAGGTATCTTTGTCTGATATGGATTTGTTTAATTTTGTCTATATAACATCCTTTTCTCTACAGGTATGTCGTCTGAACAGCTTGATGACAGGGCGTATCTCCGCCAATTTGAAGAAAACCCAAAACATGTTCGACACCCGTTTTTTACTAGTGAAACCGGTGTGGAATAGACAAAAAAATATATGTAAACGATTAAGCAATATTTAAGCATGTGTTTACTGTTTACTTTACTAGATAATTATATGTTTACTGTTTACTTTATTGGATCAGTGATTATTTATTCATATGTTTAGTGGATATATATTGTTTTAATGTCATTCACATTTGAGATATTCATTTATTCATATGTTCATTTGCATTATGCACAAGGTTTATATATTCGTTAAGTATCTAATTTAGTTTTTATGTTTATATTTTTTTTCAGATACTTGTGTACATCAGGTTATGGTGGCCCTTTTGGGTGCCGTTGTGGCAAAGGAACATGGTGTCCTCCGCTACTATTCTTCTCAGCAACTTATCGATTGCATGCATCACAAGTGCAAAACACAGGATGGAAATGGTTGCTGTCCTTCAAGTTTTGAGGAGGTTTTCAAATATTTGAAAACCTCAAAAGGGATTGTTGAGGAACAGATTTATCGGTTTCAAGCTCGAAAGGGGAATTGTCGGGATCGAGACTGCGATGAAAACCCTTCGACTCAGACAGAGAGGTCAAAGAGGATTCAAAGGACAAGAGGACTACATACCTGATGACACTAGTAGAGCTAGTGTGTTGGATGATCAACTCGAAACTGAGAACTTGACAGATTTCGAGAAAATGAAAATTTTGATCAAGACCACACCTGTGGCAATTACATTGGAGAGCACAACTGACTTGAACAACTTCATGGGAGAAGAGTTGACGCAGGTAATAATATATAGTACCTTTTAAGTATGATTGTGGCTTCCCTTTGAAGTATGATTATGGCTTCAATTAATTTTTTTTTCCAAAAAAAACTGCTATTGAACACCTGATACTTTGACAGCTCTTTGCATTTCTCCTAGCCTTGCTAATTAATTCTATGTTACAATTTGGTTGATCTTCTGTTTCAATTAAACTAACTTTCTGCATCGCTGCAGAAGACCATTTACCCCATAAAGAGCTGAAATCTGAACATTTTGAGCGAGTATATATCTAATTAGGATTCGAACACTTATTAGCAACAGAAACACATTGTTGCAGATCAGCGATCTGTTCAATTAGTTATGCTCCCCATGATCTCTTTTTCAGAAGTGATCTGTTTTAGAAGTATCTCTTTTTCAGAATTGATTTCTTTGCTGTTTTCTAATTTCAGAAGTGATCTCTTTTATTATGAAAAACTAGGATAACTAATTTACTGTCTAAGATTCATTAGTTTGTTTGGAAGTTGTGCACCTCAAAAGTTTGGAGATGTTTTTATACATTTACTGATTCTGTGTTTACTTAAATTTGCCCATGGTTACTTCTTTCTCTTCTTAGAGTAGTTGCAAGCATGTTTGCTTTCTTATTTCGAAACCTTTTTTTGCCTAAACTATTCCAAATTGATGCTACGATAAGCAATTTTCCTTCACCGGTTTTAATAATTGCCACTTGAGTTTTGTGTTAGTTACACACTAGTTGTGTATTTCTTTGACCCAAATCAAATTTCTATAAATTGTAGCTTGGTAATTTGTTTTTTTTTTAAATGTTTTCTCAGAAAGTGTACCCGATACTCTCAAGAGTTTCGAAAGGAAAATCTGCGACACAGAAAAAAGGACCTTCCCGACAAGGACCATTAAGAACTGAAGTTTCTGAGCATGCCTTATTGATAATAGGTTATGGAACTGATCCCGATACCAACAGAAAGTTTTACCTTGCAATCAATTCTTGGTGCGGGGATAAATGGGGTTTTGGTGGGTATATTAAACTGGGAGTTGATATGTTTCCAAAGGGTTCCAAAGCTTACTATTTTAAGAATGTATCGATAAGTTAGCTTTTAGATGTTGTATGGATTGCTATGAGATAGGTGTTTATTGTTATTTCTGTCATTGGGCACAAGCAATTTCCAGTTTTCGTTCTATGTAATTCAAGACCATTAAGTTTGTTGTCTGGTGGAATCTTGATCTTGTGATGCTATCTTGATTCTGTTTCCTGCTGATATGTAAGAATATTGCTTGTTTTTGCAGACCATTGTGGTAGCTTAAGCAGATATTGTGTTCATCTGTAATTCATTAAGTTTTCTAGAACACAGAACACTTACAAAAACAGCTGTAACAAGAGCGTACGCTTGTCTTGTAAACCAGATACAGATGTTCATCTTAATCATATTTGTTGATCTATATTGAGATGAAAAGTTGAATAACAGAATCCTTGATGAATTCTTTCAGTTGAGAGTTGAGACCTGATTGGTGTATTGTTTTCTCTCACACGTACTTTGACATGTCTGATTCAAATGATAGAATCACTTCATGGGAACTGTCACTTGATACACAAGATTCGCATATATAGCTCACCTAGAGGAAGGACAAGCGGTAAACCAGTGTACCCATGACGCATAAACACACAGTCCCACATTTCTTTGCAAACATATGACAAGAAATCATCAAACAGCATATCAAGTAGCAAAATCAACCAATTATTCTACCGACAACCAAGTCTAGATTTGCCCATAAGCACCAGGAATCAATTTCTGCATCACTAGTTGAACAAATGTACAGATCAAAACGCTCGCTGCACCACATTAAACATGCAAGGGACAATTTCTTTTTGCTTCGATGCCACTTCATCAGCTATTTTACTTCCTCATCCATCACTGGACTCAAATGCAGCCTAGGTATATCCAATAAAGAAGCAAACTCAATAACATTGTAATAAGAGTGAAGTAAATTATGAAATAATTATGAATGTTTATTGACTTGCTTTTTTTAACTGATTTGACTAATAAAGTATTGTAACAACAGTCATAATCACTTAAATAATTATGAATATTCTATACAAAACTTTTGAAATAAATTCTTATCTTTTAAATATATAAGATTTAATTTAAAGACTACGAACTACTAATTCATTTGATGATAATTTGTCACTACACGACAATGACCCAAATAAAATTTAACAAAATATGTTCTCAAAAAGTGTGCTTGAGAATACTCCCTCCATTCCACTAAATTCTTTCCATTTTAGTTTTGCACAAATTTAAGAAATTTGAGTAAAAAATGGGTTTATATAGATAAAGTAGTAAGTGTATAGTAAAAAGTAAGAAAAAAATTGAAAAAGTGTGAAAGAGAGAGATTAAAATATTTATAATGGAGATAGTGGGTTTTCATTTATGGAAATGGAAAATTTTTAGCGGAACGTCTAAAACGGAAAAATGAAAAGAATTTAGTGGAATGAATGGACTACTACATTTGTGCAAAATGATGCGAGCAACTATCAAATTGGGTGTGCTACAGAATAATCATTACTACGTCCGTGATGGAAAACTTAATTGTAGGTGCCAAAGTTTTGACCTCACACTCACTTCTTAACCTGCATCTTGGAACTATATAATGAGACACCCTAGGAAATATATCTTCATCATCCTCATCCTTTAACAAATACTACTTCCTGTAATATTTTGAGTTCAAATTACCATTTCAGGTTCGTACATACATAAACAATGGGCATGGGAGGCCGAGTTCTAGTGCGAGCTGAGCGGTTGAAGCCACCGTTCACAGTAGGCGAGATAAAGAAAGCAATACCGCCCCATTGTTTCCAACGTTCTCTCCTCCGTTCTTCTTACTACCTTGTCCATGACCTCGTCAGGGCCGTCTTCGAGAATTGGGAGGCCTTGTGTGAAATTTTCAAATGAGTCCCATAATATTTTAATATTATAAACAAATTAATAAATAAAACATAAAAATCAAACTAGCAGTCCTGGTTGTAGAATTAAAACTTTAACTTAATAAAAAAATTATGTGTTTTTAATCAGATTTTTTTAGTTTTAATCGTAAACAAAATGCTCTAAGAAAATTCAAACTACATTGACAATAATCAAACTATTTACAGTGGCAACAGTAATATAGTACAACAACACTTCCATGTATGAGATAATTTACAAGACTAAATGTAAAACCCCGTTTTATTTTCGTCTTTATTATTTATTATTATTTATAAAATTAAAAAAAAACTTTTTTTTTTTTTATAGTTAATAATGTTCCTAGTGATTAAATTAGTTTTACTTTTTTTTTATATAACTTAGTCAATTTTGATTTTAGTACTAAATTCGTATATATTCCCCATTATACCGTCCTCCTTATCCTTCTTCGCCTTTTCTCCTCTCCCATTTCTTTCTTTCTTTCTTGCGGCTTCTCCCAAATCGATCCATATACCTACCTTCTCCACCATGGCTGCCGCCGTGTGCCACCACCTGCAAATCGATCTCTTCAGCTCCTCTCTTTTTTGATCTCTGCTTCAGTTTCTTCTTCTTCTTCGTGCGTTCTTTCTCCCGAATTCTTCCTCTCATCGTTGCCTACCTAGCCGCCCAACCACACGCCACTGATTCCGACCTCTTCGACGACTCCGCCAGATTCTTCGTCCCTCCCCAATTCATCCGAGTTAGTCTCCGATCGAATCGATTACAAGGATTAGAGGGCTTTGATCCGTCTCGATTTGCTTTCGGTAAGTGCTTTTCTTCCTTTTGATTTAGTTTGGGATGGGTGTTTGTGTTTATGTTGATTCGAAATCCCCCTTTCTTCTTTCCTTCTTCATCTGCTCTGCTCCCGTAATTCGTAATCAATTCAGTTTGTGTGTGTTGTTGTGTGCGAACTGATGTGTCGAATTGTGATATGCTGTGTCGGTGGTGTTAACTGTTTAGATAGTGTCGACTGTGTGTTTGTTGATTGGCTGTGAGTTGCCTGCTGATTCTTGTCGTTGTTGCTCCTGTTTAAGCTATAGGTATTATCTGTCTTAGACCTGTTCTTGGGTTGCTGTGGCAGTGTTGTTTTGCTTTGGTTGATCGATATTATGCCACTGAATCGATTAAGTATAGTCTTGCTGCTGTGTTTGCTAACTGTTTGGAGTTTAGTCTCGATCAACCGTTGTAACTTAGTTTCTATCAAGTGGGTGCTACTAATGTGTTGTATGTTGGACTGTATACTTGTAAGTATTTGCTGAAATTATGTGTTTGTCTGTAAACTTGTGTGTCTGAAATGTAGGTTGTGTATAATTTGTCATGTATCCAGAGATCGCTGACTTTTGTGATTGTGATTGTACTATGTGGTACTATTCTCATGCTTAAGCAATTTGTCACGAGTAGGTGGTGTTTTATTGATGATGTTAGTATGGATTCTAAGTATCTATGGGTGATGGAGTCTATCTGATTTTGTGTTTTTATTTGTGTGTACGTTGATTGTTAGGTGTGAGTACTTGAAGTAGCTATTTAGGAAACTATTAAGTTTAATGACTGTTATGTATAGCAATTCAGTCCTCAATTTGATTTTTCTGCTGTTTGTTGCTCGTGACTGAGCTAGCTGTTAGCTGTTTTGAATCTGTGTATGTCTTTTGATTTGAGGATGTCTGTTCAATTCGATTGTCTGGTGGTTTTATATGCCTTCCTTGTTGTTTCTGTTTCGGTTGCTTGATTTAGCTATTTAGGTGTAAAAATTCTTATGGTGTTACTGCTCTTTATAGTTGACTCATTAAGTGTAAAGGCTTGATCGCTATTGTATTATGTGTACTAGTTGTTGAGCTTACTGAGTTCAGTTTTACTCATCTGGTTGGTATTTAAGTACTACTTTAGTTAAACTGTTATTATTGGTTAAATGCATGTCTGTGGTGTTTGAAGGCGGACATCGATTTGCTAATGGATATGGTTAAAACCAGCGTTCTTAAGACCAAAATTGAGGCGGAAAGGGGAAAAGCTATCCGTTCCTAGTTCTCCTGTTTGGAACCTCGAACCACAAGAATCCTTAGTTAGAATGGGATTCCAACTCGACACCTTTTGCGTGAGATTTTGAGAAGAGTTGCTCTTTGGAAACTGTCGATGAAAGTTGTAAATTTGTGTTAGGGGAGTTATTGTCTATCGTTGGCCTCTATGGTAGAATCGGTCGGGGGCATGAGGCGGTGGTTACGAAGTGTCATTTGGTATTATCGTTTTAGTTCTGGTTTGAATTGCTAGCTGTGAATGTGTACATGTTCTTGGGTTTTAATTATTTATGGAATCCTAGATTCCTTTGAAATGGCTTCTTGAAATTTAGTTTATTGTTCTGTGCTGCAAATTCGGGAATCTGAATTACTAATGTAGCTTTGTAGGTCTTATTTGGTTTTGTGCCTATTAATTGTTATTGACAAAATTGCTAATTTATTATGTAATTATATGCCTAGTTGATGTTGTTCGTGTATGCTCGTTTGTGGGGGTTTAAGGGTATCGTTAAGTTGTTTTTACGTAATTGTTAGGTAGTGTTACCTTTTATCAGGATTTGTAGGTTGATTTTTGGCAAGGTCATCTAAGGTGAGTGTTCTACCAAAAAAGTATATGTATAGTTTGCGAAACTACACGAAGCTATTTTAATATAATATATATAGTATTGCATGTCAAACATTACGAAATTCATGAAATCAAAATTCTGAAAACTGCATCAAACCATTTTCTCATGTTTTCGCTCTAAAGATATATATCTGTATATGATTTATTATGATCTTCGTTGATTTGATTGATTGTTTCGCTTCGACCGATATGTGCGCAATTGTGGTGGGGGTTTCTGAGTGGACATACGGTCAATTGTGTCTGTCGAGTTGTTCATGAAGTACCTGCTTACTATCCCTAGGCCAGCGAATTCGCGAGGTCTTTGGAATGTGATGTTCCACCTGTACCATGGCAAGGTCTTCGTCTTCGTTTGGCGGTGGTAGCACCACATGCGGAGGTGATAAGGGCTTGGATTGGGGTTATAAGGTTATTGCAAGCGATAATTTATTAAACCGTTATATGTTTTCTTGATTATTTTATATTATGATTCGTATGTTTTGAAAATCATACTTCGTTATTACATAATTCGTTATTCACTTAACGAACAAAGAGTTTTATCTCACACTTGATTTGTTACCTTCTTGTAGATTACGGAGGTTAGTGGAGGAATGAAGTCGGATGAGCGTTTAGCAAGCTGGACCGCATTTGTATTTGAAATTAGTATCTTTCGCAAGTTGTTGTTCTTTTAAACTCTTCGATTTCTTGATAGTTAGCATTCGCTGGTGACTTCGTTTAGACTTGTGTAAAACTTTTTGCGTATTTTCTAGATTTTTCAAATAAAGAAGTTTACTTTTATTACTTGAATTTTTGGGTCGTTACACTAAATCACTAATATGCCAACACGTTTAATAGCCTTTCATAAGACTTTGTGTTGATATTGTATATACATATGCAATTAACCCAAATAAAGAAATAACAGTAAGAGCTAATTCAGTGGCATCTTCAACTAATTAGCTAATTCAGTGGCATCTTCAAACATTATATTCTACGGAGTACAGACTACAATTAAAGAGTAGTTCTTCATCTATGCAAGAATATATAAATGCAACATTGCAAGTAAAAATTTAAAAGAAAATAATAAGATTAATCAGAAACAAATTATTAGAAAAATTCAGACTCCACTTCTAAGAATCCCCAATTCCCAGCGATGAGACATAAACCAAGTTGTTTTATGAATAGAATTGAAGTTTGGTGGTATACTGAAGAATTTAAGATGAATTGAATACGGATTGAATTGTGATTCTTGTTGATAGAATTGAAGTTTGGTGGTTTGGTGAAGAAATCGAAAAGGCATTAAACGAGAAGATGAAAAGTGCAGACAAACAGGAATGTGAAGATGCCTCTTAATTTTTATTCTGGGCTTGGGCCCCTAAAATTTTGGGCTGAGTGCCCCTAAAAAAAATGTGGTCCTTGCTTCACTCATGTACTATGTCGCCACCACTTATTTCCAACTGCTCCCCTATCCACTCCAATATCCGGCATGGACACTTTACATGATATGCCAAGGTTTTGTCCTTATGGGTGTATGGGTCATTGCTCATAAGTGTGGCCACCATGCATATAGCAACTACCATTGGTTGGACGACACTCTTGGCTTAATCCTCCATTCGCTACTCCTTGTTCCTTATTTCTCATGGAAGATTAGTCATCGCAGACACCATGCCAACACTGATTCATTAGACTGCGATGAGGTGTTTGTGCCCAAAACCAAACATGACAGGTATAATTATTACTCAATCAACATAAAATTAAACCTAGATGAATGATTTTTAACTTGTAATAATCAGCATATTTATTCAAGTTATTGACTTAGACTTATTGTTTATGTACTTTTCCAGGAGCACTCTAGGGAAGTTTGTTGATGAATCACCAATGTTGAAGATCTTTCTCCGCGTAACAATTGGATGGCCATTTTACCTATTGTTTAACAACTCTGGGAGAAAGTACGAAAGATTCACCAACCACTTCCTACCGTCCTCTATTCTCCGATAGCGAACGTGCACAAATCTTTATAACCGATATTGGATTTGTCGGGGTTGCTTATGGGCTTTACCGCGTTGCTATAGTAAAAGGATTTTTGTGGGTTAAGGGTGTGTACGGTGTCCGCTGTCTATCGTGAATGGTTTCCTTGTTACTCTCACATATCTCCACCACACACACAGCCTTGCCTCATTTTGATTCGTCTGAGTGGAATTGGCTTCGTGGCGCATTGGCAACTGTCAATAGAGATCATGGGAGTTTGAACCACCTTCTTCATCACATCACGGATACTCACGTTGCCCACCATTTGTTCTCTAGCATTCCTCACTATCATGCGATGGAGGCAACCAAAGCGATCAGGCCGGTTTTGGGGAAGTACTATAACTTTGATAGAACGCCAATTCTTAAGGCCATCTGGGGAGAAGCAAAGGAATGTGTCTACATTGAACCTGATCAGGATGAAAACTTCAAAGGCGTCTATTGGCTTTGAGTAACAGAATGTTGTGAAAAATATTGTTTATGTTTAATTGTTGGCAGTTGAAAGCTATCAGTCAAGCACTGCTTCAGATTTTTAGCTTCTATAACAGCTTAGTTGTGTAAAGTGTTGCAAAGACTCTTGGCATTTAGGCAAGCATGTATTGTTTTTAGCATATATGGCTTGGTTGAGGCATCTATAAAAGCTAATTTGGCGAAATGAGTACTTTATTGTTCATTTGTTGTCTTATTTGTCCAGAAGTGATTTGGCTTCAAGAGGTTTCTTCAGGAATACAATGAGGTATTGGTGTTTATTGTTATTTCTTTGTCATTGGGCACAAGCGATTTCCAGTTTTCCTTCGATGTGATTGAAGACCTTTAAGTTAATGGAGATTGTCATTGCCATTAAGTTTGCAGTCTTGATCTTGTGATGCTTGCTTGATTCCGTTTCCTGCAGATATGTAAGAATATGCTTGTTTTCCCAGATCATTGTGGTAGCTAATTTATTAAGTTTTCTAGAAGTAGACAAAATAAATAAATTATTGACTATGTAAGTATAACTATTAATAATGTATTTATATTTTAATAATATGTACATATTTAATTATTTATTTATTTTTACACTTGAACTATAGCGATTTCGCTCTCGTATATATTTCAAATTGTCGAATTTCGCTCTTGCTTTCGCTCTCGAATTCCGCTCTATGTGATCCAGGTATTAACTTGCACATATCCTGCACGTTCATTACTGATGAATCTTGAGCAACTCAAGCCGATAATTTGCAACAAGAGCCTACTGTCACGGGATGAAACTTCGATTTGGAACAACTCCTTGACCCGTGCGGCACTAGACTAGTTCGCCTCGAGACTAGCTAGTAAGCCTTCCAACCAAAGTGCTTAGTGTGTAAGAAGAGTAGTGTAGAGAGCTAGAAAGTTTGCAAGAATGCTTTGAATGTGTATTTGCTTGATGATTCAAATGGAATGGCCAATGGCCTATATATACACACATCCACCTCCTTAAGGGAAGAGTGGAGAAGTTTCTAGTCCCTCCTAGAGAATTCTATACTTCTATCATTTACAAGAATAATCTAGAAATTGGACTTGGGCTCCTGAAAATCGGACTTGGGTCGCATAGATGTTTTGGGCTTGGACCGTAAGAATATTGGGCCGTGACATTCTCCCCCACCTAAGTCGTTGCCGTCCTCGGCTCGACCTTCTTGGAATTTAACCGTGCGACTCTTGCGATCTGTCCACTTCCTCAGTTCCTTCGTAGCCTTGTCCAAAGATGTCCGTTCAAGATCGGCCTCTTTCTGTAAGAATTTGGCAAGTGTAGTAGAAATTTGTGTCCCGAGTACCTCGTTGCTAAGCTTTGCGGAGTCATGGGTTGCCTTCCGGTTGCTAGCTCGAAAGGACTCCTCCCCGTAGATTCACTCCTCTGCAAACCTGTGATAAAATCCATTGAGATGCTCTCAAATGGATGTAGTGGCACCGGTAGTGGCCGGAGCGATCTGGATGGCTGTTGTTGTTCAACCTTGTCCTGTTGGCATACCAAGCATGTCCGGACGTAAACCTCAACATCGTCCCTCATCTTTGGCCAATAATAGGAGTCCTCCACCAATGCCATGGTACGATGCATCCCCGGATGGCCTGCCCATTGCGAGTCGTGACACTCCTTCAAGATGTCTCGCCTTAGACTCCCCCACTTGGGCACAAACAACCGGTCTCCTTTGGTGAACAACAACTCGTCCCGAATCCAGAGTCTCCGTGTCTTTCCTTCCCGTGCCAGCTTCATAATGTTCTGGGCCACGGGATCCCGTTCCAAGCCTTCCTGTATGCGCGCCTTGAGATTTTCCCTGGTTTGGCTTATTGCGGCAAGATCCGCCCATCGTCTTGGAGTATCGGCTACATGATTTGTTAACCCCGGCTTGTACTCCAAGGTGTAGTCGAACTGTTTGTCATTCGGCTCCGGGCTCTCATGAGCTATCGAGGATCCATCTTGCATCAGCGCCCCTCCTATAGCAAAGTCTGATGCATTGGTTTGGACCTCATGTTCCTTGGCATGATCCGGTAAGGCAGGTACCGGCTCCTCAGTTACCGCGGCCTTGAGTCGCTCAAAGGCCTCCTGGGCCATCATGCCTCCTCCTTTGGGCTTGTCCTCGCTGTTGGGTGAGACAACGCCCGCAAAGGTCCCTTCACTACTTTCGAGTCCCCGATCGAATTGCATGGCCGAGATCATACTCGTACCTCTTTCTTCCCTCCTAGGAATGACCTGGTCTTTTCATGAACGAAAATGATTAGTGCATCGGAGAAAGGAACAATGGCTTCGAACCTCATCAAACCATCGTAGTCCCAAGCGCCTCATAGTCATCCATGGGAACTACGGTGAATGAGACTTCCTTGCCGGTCTCAATCGCACTCCCACTGTTGGCTTGCCCATGAAACCTTCTTGAACTGCATTCCACGGACTTCATTGACCCTTGTCTTGGTGAGATGGCCAACTCCAAGGTCCTTGCCACTTCTTCCCGCATGTAGTTGTGGGTTGCCCCCGTATCAACAAGCGTCTTCACCTTCTTGCCCCCAATCAAGGCATCCACAAACATAGACCCCCTTCTTGGTCCCTTGTTTGGCTCGACATTTGCCTTGAGGGCCTTTGAGTAAGTCTGAGGATCCCATTTGGGCCTCTTCACCTTCGTCTCGGACTCCTCGGATCCGTGTCTTGTGACTTTCTCCCCCTCATGGGACAATTATACTTCAAGTGGTTAGTAGAACCGCAAATGTGACAAGCTTTGGACTTACCTGAGTCCTCCGTAAGCTTTCCGGAATAGGACGCCACCTTCCCCGGCTTAGGTGGGCGGTCTCCCCCACCTTTTTCCCTGTCCTCCTTCCAGAACTTCGGTTTATCACTCAGTGGCTTCAACTCGATCAACCGTTCGGCTACATAATAGCCTCGACACATTTTGTGTTACCCGTTGAATCTCAAGCTTTGCCCAAGGCTTGAGACCATCGATGAATCTGAAAGCAGGGGCCTCAAGTCGATTATGCTTGGCAACTCGAGCATGATCTCTTGGAACTCCTTCACATACTCCTTGATGGACTTGCTATGCGTCAATTACTTGAGCCTAGCTCGAGCCTCGAACTCCACATTTTGCGGGTAGAATTGGCGCTTGAACTCGGCCTTGAAACCCCCATGTCTCCATCAGGATTGCCTCGTTCGATGTCCGTCTCCGCCTCCTCCACCATAGTAGGCCGTCTCGACCAAGTAGTGAGGAGCCGTTTGTAACTTGGTTGCATCATCCCGAATGTTGCAAGCACCAATGTCGCTCCATAGCCATAGAAAATCATCGATCTCCGAGCATTCCTAGACCCTTAAATGGGTTGGGCCTCGAAACATCAATCCAATGAGGTGCCGCACCTCCATGTTCCCCAACATTGGTCATAGCCCTTTGAAGTATAACCATCTTGCCCTTGATGGTTTCCCATGCCTCCTTCATCTCCGCCTTGTAGGCTTCGAACATGGCATGAATATCGAGTTATGAGAGTTGATAGTGGCTGACACGCCTCCAACTCCTCATGGTTGTCCTCAACACCTTTACCCGATCCATCGGTCCTCCGGCCTTACTATGGTCATCCATGACTCCCTCGACCAGTCACCCGGTCTCCATGGACTAACCCTTTGCGCCACTTGGAGCATCACTCACGTTGGAACGGACTCCATTCCTTCCTTCTTGCACGAACTTTCCTCAAGAACTACCTCGAACAGAAAGCATGAGAACCTGGCATTAGCTCTGATACCACTTGTCACGGGATGAAACTTCGATTTGGAACAACTCCTTGACCCGTGCGGCACTAGACTAGTTCGCCTCGAGACTAGCTAGTAAGCCTTCAAACCAAAGTGCTTAGTGTGTAAGAAGAGTAGTGTAGAGAGCTAGAAAGTTTGCAAGAATGCTTTGAATGTGTATTTGCTTGATGATTCAAATGGAATGGCCAATGGCCTATATATACACACATCCACCTCCTTAAGGGAAGAGTGGAGAAGTTTCTAGTCCCTCCTATGTTACAGAAATTACATCTTCTACCATTTACAAGAATAATCTAGAAATTGGACTTGGGCTCTTGAAAATCGGACTTGGGTCGCATAGATGTTTTGGGCTTGGACCGTAAGAATATTGGGCCGTGACACTACGCTCGTGTTGTAAACCAGATACAAATGTTACAGATCAGTTATGCATTTGTTGAATCTATAAATGTTAAGATGAAAAGCTGAAGAATAACATAATCCTTGATGAAATCTTTCAATTGAGAGTTGAGACCTGATTGGTGTATCTTACAACTAAATTTCGCTGAATGAAGAAACTAAGCAATCCCCTTGTTTTCTCTCACACATACTTTGACAAGTCTGATTCAAATGATAGAATCACTTGGCAGGAACTTCATCACTTGATACACAAGATCCCGCATATATATGTACCGCGAACCCATGAAAGCACACGGTCACAAACACATTTCTTCGCGAACATATGAACAAGAAATCATCAAACAGCATATCAAGTAGCAAAAGCAACTAATTATTCTACCGACAACCAAGTCTAGATTTGCCCATAAACACCAGGAATCGAATTTCTGCATCACTAGTTGAACGTACAGATCAAAAGGCTCGCTGCATCACATTAAACATGCAAGGGACAATTTCTTTTTGTTTTGATAAGTATGTACTGCCACTTCATCAGCTATTTTACTTACTCATCCATCACTGGACTCAAATGCAGCCTAGGTGTATATCCAATAAAGAAGAAGCAAACTCAATCACATTGTAGATGAATGTAAGACACAAGACAACACACTTCCAATTATCCAAGAGCTCATATCCAATGAAGACTCAAACCCAATCACAAAGCAGGTGAATCTAACACAAGAACACACACTTCCAAATATCCAAGAGCACGAAACTCCGATGTATATAGATAGTACAGTATTATTCATGAATTCTGTGTAAACTACAACAATTACTTGTCACAAGTATATGTTTCCATTTCAGTTCTCGTCTAGTTATTCATCCCGATTCCTAAACACATCAATAGACAATGAAAGAATCATCATCATCATATCATATCATATCACCTAAACCAATCTTCATTTCAGCAAGAAATCCAATTCTTATGAGTACTAATAACCGCAGAAACGATCCCAGCTGACGAAATCAACAACGGTCCCGACAACCGCCCCCTCCCGTCCCTAATATCCGCCAACGCCATCAACCCATCCGCCAAATCCTGCACGACCGAAAGCCGTTTCATGACCTTCTTCTCCCTCAACTTCCTCAACTTCTCCACCTGCTCACCACACCCAACCCCTCTCAACTCCCCCAACTCAACACTAGCAACCAAACACCTCTCATCCTCATCAATCCTCCTCAATTCCCTCACCTTCAACCCCACACTCCCAAAATACCCCACAAACTCAAACCACGCGCTCCATTTCTGCAAAACGCCCAAATGCCTCTTGTCAATCAAACCCGATTTCGCCAACCAGACAAACTGTTCGACGAAATAGTAAACACCCTCACCGCCATAGGCGATCAGGGTGAGGAGTGAGTTTAGGGACGGATCGAATTGGGCGGCGCGCAGGGCGTTGAGGTCTTGGACGAACTTGCCGAGACGGAAGGCTTTGCGGCTGAGGCCGAGGCTCGATTCGAAGGATTTGAGGCGGTGGTGGGAGTTTGGGAGGAGAGAGGAGGCGATGATGATTTTGGAGGCGTAACGGGAGATTTTGAGGTTTGTCTACTCCGTCACGTTTGGCGAGGTAGATTTCCAGGTGAGTTAGGAAGTCTCTGTTGTTGGGTTTTGGTGGTGGTGCTGCCATGGTTGATGGTTGATGATGGGTGGTTTGTTTGATCATCAGTTAGCTGGTTTGGTTTTGCAGGTGGAGTGGACTGGATGGGATTATTGAATTGGTCTTGATTGCTGTGCCGAATTTTAAAATGTTCGTTGATGTTTGTGCCATAAATCATAAGTTTGGGACTTCAGTGAAAACTTCCATAGTTTTGGATTTTGGACCGTCATATATATAATCAAAATTATATTAGAATTAGAGTCCTTAGCGATCGGTTATAAATCTTCGAATTAAATACACAAGTCGTGAACTAAAACATTGTAAATCATTATTTCATGGTAAACTCATGAATTAAGGCGAATTAAACACGAATAAGAAGATCTTGAAATTTCCATTAACCTAATAAAATAAGATGTGCGGCTCCATTTTCTACTTTTCTTATATGTATCGCTTTCGGTTCATGACGTTACCACTCCACGTCTTCTTCACTCACACCATTGTCTCAACTAATCGAATTGCTTGCCTTCTCTAGTGAATTCCATCTCCTTCGATGTATGCCCGATTTGATCATCATTTGACTGATCTTAAAAAGTTTATGTATATATGACAACTTTTTACTTTTGATATTAACTACTTTGTCATTTGCACTTGCTTCGCGCACGAGCTATTGCATGTATAATGTGATTTCATGACATAAGTCTTTCTGAAAACAAGAAAGTAATAAAGAAAAAGGAAATTTTGCCAAAATATTAAATTGTGATATGTTATTTGCGAATTTTTTAACTTACGATGCTTTTTCATTAACTACACTTATTGTTACTAGAAAATCTCACATTTGGTGATGAAATACCTACTTATTTATATGATCATGAAATTCCTACTTATTTATATGATCATGAAATTCCCATAATCGATAAACTATATTTTAGCATTTTGCATTGTTTATCAATTTATATTTTATAAAATTGACAATGATGTTGAAATATGATGGATCTAATTTAATTATACATGGAAAATATTAATAATTCTATAAATAAAAATGTTTTTATTTAATTAATATCATGCGCTCTAAGGCGCTCGCGCTTTATAGATTTTTAAAATTTTAGCGCTCTTACGCTCACGCTTTCGATTTCGCTCTCGCTCGCGCTCACGCTTTCGCTCCAGGTGATCTAGGGTCCGATGTTCAAGCTATTGAATCTGGAAGATGTAGAACAAGTAATACAAAAGAGATAGAAAGCACTTGTCCTTTTCATAATGCAATAGCTCTTCTAGTTGCTAGGTGCGGACTCAATCGGAGATCGATGATCGGGTCGACTATGGAATGAGTTGAATCAATACATTATGTGGTTAGATGGAGGTAGAGATGCGGGGATGGTAAGTGTTGGGGTTTTGGTCTTTAGATTAGAACTAAGGAGAAGATGATGTTAGGAACTCATGTAAGGATGGAGTAGGTGGTTGATGAGAAGGCATAACAATTAATACTTGGAGTATTGCAAGTCCTAGTTGATCTCATATGGGTTATGGAGTTTCCGCCCATCTCCCTTTATCGAGATAGTTGTCGCCTCTCTGATGTAGATCCTAATGCTTGAATCCCTTATTTTTGGAAGTGGTTGGAGACGTGGAATGATGTGTCCTCCGTCATATCTTAGTTTATGTGACTTAGTCCCCTCCTTTCATGTTTGCATTTAACACGTTTAACTACAACTCTTTAAATAATTGGACTTGGGCCCAATTATTTCATTGTATGGCTCGAATTGTAATGTGAATGTTGGTGTGATAGCTACCACATGGCTTCCTTGAGACTTCTTTCTTGTAGACATTTGGCCCTAGATAAAGTGCACTAGATGAGCCGACCTGACTTGATGGATTGATTCAAATCATTTGTCGAGATGGTCCGAGCATTGGGCATGTTTGACTTATTAGTTGAGTTGAGGCGACCCATCGCATAGATGTGGTCTTATTGGTCGGTCGAGTTGATTGGCAAATTGGTGGGAACTAACATTTTCAAATATAATTGGGCCTTACTTAGACATGTCCGAGCATTTGGGTCGAGTGTATCCTTCATAGAGTATATTCTACATTGTTGAGTAAGTCTATTGATGTCGATCCTTGATAATTAGAGCGGATCTATATTTTCAATAAAATTAACGTTGTTAATATCGAAATGTTATGTTGTCAACATTGGTACTTTTTAATATAAGCATTGGTACTTTTAATATAAAATTGAGGGATTTGGTGGTTTTAAAAAAGTACATGCTTAGTTAGTTTGGATGGGGAGTGGATTAAGGTTTGATATAAAGTAGATGGATTTGGTACAAATTAGATAATTAATTAAGGGGATCCGTGTCTATAAATGATAGTTGAGGGGTGTTATAAGGCACTTCAGATTTACTATGCAATTCCCTATTCAACATGCTATTTGATCCAATAACCATTAGACAAGTGGCAATAGCTCATTTCAATGACATAAGCTCAAAAGTCAAATCTCTTCAACTTTTCCAACTTAACCCATTCAATTATTAACTATTATTAGAATAAAATAAGAATAGAAACATAAAAAATAAAAAAGAGAACAGCCTTCTCCTTCCACGGTTGTCTTCTCCAAGTTGCCTTACTCCGCCCCGGCTGCCGCATCATCTTCCAGCTTCCCTTCACCTATTCCGATCATACACATCTCAATCGATCACCACGGAATCTTGTCCCTAATCCCTCGTCTATTCGTTAAGCTCAATCGGCGTTTAAATATCGGTGTCTCGTCGAAATCTGGTGGTTCGTCGGATCGTGTTTTGCGGCTCCTTTTGTCAAAATCACTTCGAATTCCGTCTGTAGGTAATTCTAGTATTATTATACAATTTCATATGCATAAATAATTAGAATCGATTTGATTTGATTCTGTTTAATTCTACTTCCACGAACTATTTGCAAAGGCGGATAATATCAATCAATCGAATGAATACCGTGTAGTGCTTTTAATTAGTTTGATTTTGAATTTGAATTCGGGGAAGATGATGAGAATGTGATCACTATCGAGTCTCCGCAATTCTGAAAAGTGATTTTGAATTGGCGAGAGCTTAGTGTTGCATAGGCGGGTTTATGAAGGCGAGGCGGAAATGTGGTTGTAGTTACTCTTGATGATCTAAGCTAAAAGTTAACTTGGATACATCGATTCTAAGTTTTCCTAGTTGATGGCGAGCTTGTATATTTTGATTGTTTGATTTTTGGAACTCTATATTTGTGGCCTTGTACTCTTCTTGATGTTAATATGTTATGAATGAAATATGATGCTCTCATATAAATATGATGTTGGTCACTCCTAGCAATTTTGTGTGTTTTACATTATTACAAGTGAGAACTTAATCTCCACGAAATTAAAGTGTATTACTTGGATTTTATGTATACAAGAGTTGAGATGAGTTCTTAAATGGTTCTTAATTTTATCCATGGAGGTTGTGACAAGAAAAAGGAAAGGCAATCGATCCATTGACGGCAACAATGTTGATTTTCATGGCTCATGTCATTTGGAAATTTACATGTCATAATTTCAAGAAAAAATCTGCAAAAGCACTGCTATAAGAAAGCAAAATCACTTGGTTAAGTAGAAAAAAATTGGCAATCAATTGAACTCAGGTCTCAGTATAAAATGAATCTGTCTATGAAATAATAAGAAATGTCTCAGCAAAAAAAAAAAATGATGCAGCTCATAAAAATATGTCATGCACTTCCGTTGTCTTCCCTCGAGTTTTGTTGTTCGATATTAGCTGTTGACTCTTCCATTAGACATTTTCCAAACTCGTTTCCCTGGAGCATTTGTGCCTATAAAAGAACAATTCCATTAGACAAATTTCCCACTTGAGTAAAATAACTTGGGTTATAATAGTGATCAAATGTACAGTAACATACATGTAGCAACATTGTCATGTTTGTATTGCTATGGTGGCCAGTTTTTCCACTTTGAGGATGGTAATTGAGTTGATTCACCTTCACAAATAAAATAAAGTAATAAGATTGACAATTAACATGTCAGGCATGGCACAACACGCGGTGATTATAAATTACTTATATACCTCCACGAGATTGAGGCAAATCTGAAGGACCTTCGATTAGAGAAATAAGTGGTGCCCCGAGGAATATGCGGTGAGCTCGATAAGGATGGACATTATTCTATTTCATCAAAACATAAGTTAAACATTTTTTTAAAGAAAAACATGTTGATCAGAATTAACAAAATAAAAACTCTATGCGAACTGTGATACTTGTGGTGGATTGAATGATGTTGAAGAAGCGTGATCCAGTTAAGTTGTAATTACCAACATTCTCATTACGCATAGATACATAATCATAATTGTAAGAGATGTTACAGATTCGTCTGACAAACAACATACAAATTATTAAGTCCACAAAATCAAGAAATAAAATACTCAAAACCATAGGCAACTTACTTGTGTATCCTTTTCAAGAGGTTTAGAAATCGATGCTTTATGCGAAGAAGAGTTCTTGTT
The DNA here is from genome assembly GCA_026545765.1 of Plantago major. Classification (NCBI taxonomy): domain Eukaryota; kingdom Viridiplantae; phylum Streptophyta; class Magnoliopsida; order Lamiales; family Plantaginaceae; genus Plantago; species Plantago major. The sequence continues at coordinate 17,600 of JAIFAC010000333.1, read as the reverse complement.
ATTTCTTGGCTTTCTTTTCTTCTGACTTCTTCAAGTGCACTCTTTAAGCGTTTTCGATCTTACCTTGGGAGTCTTCTTCATTTTATACCTCGTATTATTGTTCCGACGAGAAGAACCTTCTTGAGCTATAGACATTGAATTGTTCATACTACCTCCGACTAGCGACTGATTCTCTAATTGAGAGTTGCGACACCTTGTTTCTTCGTCACTCTTGAGACTACAATTTTTAACCACATAGCTGGTACCCACGATTGGTTGTGTGATCTCTTTACTATCAAACATCACATCCACATCTTCCAGTGCCTTATACCCAATAGCTTTAACAAACTCAAACGTGCCGTCGGCTCGTGCGGCCCGTGTTGTGAGTTGACTGAATATTCGACACAGTTCTCGATAATGCTCCCCATATCTTGACTTCTCATTTGACTCCTTCAACTTATTAGATGATAAAATCGTTGATGTTCCAGAAGGTTGTGGAGAGTCCTTATTAATCCCTTTTTTTGCAGATTTTGTCCTCCTCTTCTTAATGTAAAAATCAGGAATCCTTAAAACACTATGCTCAGCAAGCACTTTTAGAGCATGTGAACATAGAATCCCTGCAAATTCAAACTTCCGACAGCTGCAATAAATTGTATGATCATAGGCATCATATGTAACGATGCGATGATAATGCTTGTTAAGAGGGTGATCTCATATCGATAGGTGGTTCGATTCATAAATTTTTCTCTTCTTCGCATCATATGACTTGCTTAACTCAGCTTGAAATAAAATGAAAGATTTGTGTGTGTAAACCTCACGAGCATGCTTCAGAATCTCGAACTCATTAGAAAGATTTATTTTGCTGTGATTGGTCCTCAAATCTTCTTTTAATTCTTAAATCGGCGATCTTCAACTAACTTATCGAATTGCTCAAAAGCGCAATAAACTTCTCTTATGGCTCACATACCTTTTCAATATCTTTGTTCATGCTTTCACTCTATTGAGTAGTAATGATATCGGCACAAAAGTATTGCCTCCCATAAACTAACGCCCACTTTTCCTTCTTGAAAACAATCGTTGAAGCCATTCATTATCATGTAGGTTTTCATACTTCCTAACATATCCTCCCATGCATCTAAAAATCTTCTTGACTTCATGGCCGTAAATCACGGTTCTTAAAGTCATTCACAAAATAAAATTTGTTGAAGACATCTCGAATATGTTTTTGCATTTTGATAAATGTGCCATATACACAATCTATGAAATGTTCCATGCCAAGTTTCTTCTAGTGCTTTTGCCATTCTTTGCATCTGATCGGTGAAGATGGTCACGGCCTTTTTCCGTTCATTGCTTCTTGAAGGTACCAAATAGCCACTTGAAAGTTTCAGCCGTTTCATCATATAAAAGCTGCACCAAACACCTGATCATCTATGATGATTAACTGCAGACAAAGAGGCGAAGCGGCCTATCTTCTTTTTTTCTATATGTTGTATCAAAGCATACTACATCACCAAAATACTCATAATCGACATCATTTGCCCATCGCCCAAAATATATTAGCAATCGATCATCTTCGTCACTTGAATGGCATTGAAAAATTTTGGATCCAGATTGCTTCATTGTAGATAATTGAGTAATCCCTGCATCTCCATCGTGCATCCGTATTGTTCTTTTTGACGAAGATAGTTTTAAGGTCTTGAGAATGTATCCCACTTTCTCCGTCGCCTACTTTTTGTGAAACATAGGTTAAGCGGCTTCGGTGCTATTCAGTTGCTTATATTATCTATTTCAACGACTTGATGCGCATTTATTCTTGTGAGACTTTAATAGATGAGATTTTCTAGGACTAACTAGGTGATGTCCTTTGTGCTCTAAGACAAGCCGGATACTTCAAATTTACCGTTATGCGTGCATTGATTGTCATATCGCACCCTGACACATTCTTGTCTCGGGCGATCGACTTATAATACCGTCTACCTTATAAAGGCGTCTAAATCCTTGATTGAGCAACAAAATTTCCTGAGACAATTGGATTTCACCTTTGGCGTTCTTCTAATGCTAAATCCCATAGCAACACCATAAGCATTATAAAAGTTATATCGTCATCTTGATATCAAATTCCATACCAAGTATTGGAATCTTTGTTTCAGAGTTTATGGGAGCATCACCTTCCTCAACATTCTTTTCATTCTCAAGATCAATAAAATTATCTTCTTTTCCTTTATTTCCAACCTGATTAAGAATAGATTCATCATCATCAATATCCACAGACTACATTTTCATCATCTTCAATGTCCATTCTGTAAAATTAAGATAATATGGTAGTAGTATTATATAGTAGTAAAACAATCATAGTAACAAGTAATTCCACACAAAATCATGACCATGTGCAGAACCAATCTCACTAATTAGTTTTATTAATTACAAGCTTAAACATACAAGCCCACCTTTTTGTCATTTATGGAGGATGAAAGCCTGGACTCATGGGTTTTGTCACAATTTATTATGCACGGAGAAAGAATTTAATAAAGTTACGTATATTAAACTTAACTAAAGACTTTATGGTTGTCCATAGCTACTAGTTATGATTAGATTGCGGTGATAAGTATTATATAAGATTGTACACCTTGTCCGAAAATCCTCTCCAAAGAACCTAAGCAGGTTATAGTTTGGTGAGAACTCCATCCTGAAGCTGATTTAGGCCATAAAATCCTAGTAGCATATTAACACGGATAAATAAAAGGTACAAACTACCAAAATCGGTATGAACTAATTATCATCATCATTATTAGTATATAAATAAAATCCATAAAGATTGCAAAAGCGATTTCAAACCAAAACAAAGAATATGAATTATATACGTTTGGAGTTCTAGACATTAGGAATCTCGAAACTTCGATCTTGAGTCTATCATTGTGTTAGACGATAACGTTGTTAGGAAGTTGGAAGATGATCGCGGCGAGGCGAGTAAAGGCAACTTGGAGAAAACGACCATGGAAGAAGGCGACACAGGTGTTCTCTTTTTATTTTTATGTTTCTATTCTTATTTTATTCTAATAATAGTTAATAATTGAATGGGTTAAGTTGGAAAAGTTGAAGAGATTTGGGCTTTTGGAGCTTATCTTTGTTGAAATATTTATTAAACATGCAATGGTTATTGGATCAAATAGCATGTTGAATAGGGAATTGCATAGTAAATCTGAAGTGGTTATAAGGCACTTAGGAGTGTTGGGGTGTTTGGCGTGTAATCCGAGTAATGTGTACATTGAACAATATATAAACTCAGGCTCTAGCTTTACCCATTTGAGATTATGCAAAGATGAAAGACCAGGTCCAATTAGCCGTTGTTGGTTGGAGTTTTTTGAGCTGGTGAAATTGTGGCATCGGATTCTTGTTCGTAACGGTAACCCGCTACCAAACCCACTAAGACAGTTCTTATCTCATTTGTATCCTTCTCTAACAACTTTTAAACTTTTTTCTTCAACTCTTCTTACCTGATAACGAATATGACTCCTTGCCCGAAAAGCCTTCATAACGTTTCTCTAACTCTCACTCAATTCCACTTGGGCCCTTATTATTGGTCTTCTATTTTTAAATAACATTGCTTGTAGAATTCTAATATTGGATTCCTCATTTTATTTGTCCACTCCACAGTACTGTTTCCTTAATTTTTTTATTACGTTCGTAATATGTACTATCGTTCAGTCATCTTACTAAATTAGCATCTTCGTGTAATAGCGTGTAATAGCGTAGTCGAATTAAATCGCGATATCTACGATAGTTTAGGATCATGTCATAAATCGCGTAAATTAAATCGATGATATGTTTTTTAACGTCTGTATAAAGAAAATCTAAAACTTTAAGTATTTGTGAATGTAAAACTAACCGACACGTACCCAAACACTTGAGAAGTATATAAACCTCTGACAAGCCGTTAGGTTGTAGTCAATTTATCAAACATTTCCTCTTCTCTTAGACAAATTTTCTTCCTTCCTACCCTCAGTTATCTTACATTCCTCTGCTTACCAAACAAACCAACCAACCAACTTACCAAGATCAAGATTGCAAATTTGCAATAATGTCTGTAACTACTGTAAAATCCGGTACCCAAACTCGTCCCATCCTTGCCCCGACTGCAGGCAATCAGGTTCAGGTAATTCAAGACCAGAGGAGAAAAGAGGTTAAAAAGGTAATACAGCAGACCCCATGGAAGCCTGTTGCACGGTGCAACGTACCAGCTGATGTTAAATCATCGGTTAAGAATAGTAGCGATAGTAATGTGGGGAATGGGAGGAGAATTCGAAGCCCAGGTGTTGTTAGGCCTGCAAAGAAGAAAGTTGTGTCTTCTGATGGAATTGGAACCAACGAAGCTGTGGCGCCACGTCCTTTGAAACGTTGCGATTGGATCACACCTAATTCTGGTATGATTTTTAACTTATGTTACCGTCGGTCGCTTGTTATTACTGTTGTTTGAGTTAGTTTTAAACTTTTAATAGTAGCTATAAATAATGACATTATGTACCAGGTTGTGTGTGACAAGAATAATTTTTTAGTACGTATTACTTGCTAGTACTCACCATAATGCAGCAGATATGGTATATTTTAACTAATACTAACTGCTAAGCAAAATGTATTTGTTTGCGTCTAATTGCAATATGCACAACAATGTTTTATTGCAAGTATGTTCTAGGTTAAGATTCTTGGCAGAGTAATGTGAATTAAGAAAACTCATTGATGAAAAGGATGAAACAGAACACTACTTATAGCTCTGCTGATACTGATGGTGTTTCAAGTTCACGTTATGGGTGAAGCCAGAGTCAGGAAGTTGAAATTTGAGAATGTCTTGGGTTCATACTGGCGTAAACTAAACAAGTATTATCACCAAATCAAACTAGCTAGATATAATCTGGCGAAAGCATATTGATTTTCATTGTTAATGACTTAATGCCATGAGCAAGGGGCTAGCTAATAGGGTCGGATAGCTTAGTTGATACAGCTTGGTTGAAAATTCTCCCAGAGTACATGTTCATTCTAACATTTTGCTCTGCAGAGCCGGTTTATGCTTCTTTCCACGACGAAGAGTGGGGAGTTCCAGTTCACGATGATGCCAAGTTGTTCGAGCTACTTGTCTATTCACAAGCACTTGCAGAGCTCTCTTGGCCACTCATACTTACCAAGAGACCTACTTTTAGGTAGCTGCTTATACATGCATCTTCGTTTTTTGGTTTCACAGCGGTATAAGCTGCGACTGATCCGGACAAGGGATTTCGCACTGTTTCCCAGAAGTGGCTTTCCTACTTGTGTTTACATCTACAACAAAAGACTCAAACCCAAGACCTTACTTAAATCTTCTATCAATGTGTATCAAATTTTCGTCATTATTGACAGATGAATTGATAATCCTGACAGGAAGATTTTTGATGAATTTGATCCATCATCCATTGCAAAGTTTGATGAAGAGAGACTGCTATCAATCAGACTGCGTGGCAACACGTTGCTGTCAGAACCAAAACTCCGTGCAATTATCGATAACGCTAAGCATCTATTGAAGGTCAGATTTTTTTTTAAGGCTTCAACTGCTGGGAACTTAACAGTTTGTTAAACTAAATGTTGCAGTTTTGTTTGGCCTTGCAGATCCAGCAAGAGTTTGGCTCCTTCAACGACTACTTGTGGCGTTTTGTGAACAATAAACCGATCAAAAGTGGTTTCCGCTACACACGTCAAGTACCAGCCAAATCGCCCAAAGCTGAGTTCATAAGCAAGGATCTGATGCAGAGAGGGTTCCGCTGCGTAGGGCCAACAGTTGTGTACTCATTTATGCAAGTAGCAGGTTTAGTAAATGATCATCTCATAACATGCTACAGATACAATGAATCCAGCTGCAATAATGTTGTCGTCGAAAACCAGAAGAATCCGACACAACAGGTAGGCAAGAGAGAAGAAGATCTTGTGGACAAAACAACAGAAACATCTACATGATTCATGTCCCAAGTATGGCTCAAGCTCAACTACTTCATCAAGTTATGTTTGCTCTTCACTAATTGTTTGTTCTTTTTTATCCTTGGTTTTGTAAATGTTATAGTTAATCTAGAAGACAACAATGTGAGCGAAGATTGGTGTGATAGTTTACTGGAATATTGTGAAGTACATTACTGTTTGTTCTATGTAATAATTTTAGAAGATTGCCATAATTGATGGAAAGGGAAAATTAACAAGAGTTCTTCAATGTGCAATTATTTAAGTTTTTGGGTACACATGGAGGCAATTGACAACTTATATTAGGATTTGATCCAACAACATTATTGATTGGCCATCTTAGACACAATTATGAAAATATGTCATTTGGTTCTTAAAAGTCCCAACAAGCCTTTAAATTAGCTTATCCAAAAAAAGGTTTAAAATCATCATACCATCATTGACTACAAAGTGAAAGAAAGAAACATGTTCCACCAAAAAATCAGACAAATTTTGAGACATCAAACTTACCTACTCACTTAATTCTTGATCACCAACAGAAACAACATACATAGATATATCCATCTATCTACATGCACTACTTGAAAAGATACCTCAATACTAGCTAATTAAAACACAGGATATCCTCTTGAAATGACTTGATCAATTCATGCGAGTGCTGCCGTTACCTAGGGTGAGCTCAAGATCATCCATTGCAACCTCATGACTCCTTTCCCCTGCCTTAACTGCCAGCTGCTCGAACTCAAATTCAATCCCCTTTCCTTATCCACATCATTGAAGGACTTACGTGGAATCGGAGGTCTCACCTTAAAGGTTGGAGAAGTGGAACCATGTTGGGCCTATTGGCATAGGAGGCTTGCTGAAAGTTCATCCACTGCCCTGAATCAAGGAAGACTCATTGCTCTCTGGAATAGTGGTGGCTGGTTGGTAGCGTGGTGGGCTAGCTAAGGCGGACGAGAGAAAGAAAGGGATGTTTAGCGGACATGGACTCTTTAGCAAGTGTCTCAGAGTGAGCATTTGGCTTGGCGAGTGGAGGTGTGACTGGGGCACTGTTTGAGATACGGAGAGATGATGGTAAGGAGTTGAGGAGAGCAGCAAGCGGGTGAGACATAGGATTACTTTGGTCGTGGCGAGTTGGGCTGGGGCAGGCTGAGGATAGAGGAGTTGGTTGGTATGAAGGGATTGGACTGGCAAAGTAGGAAGACGGTGGACTTGGGTTTCTTGATGAGCATGGAGTAATGTTTGTTGAAGTAGCTCCTGTTTCCATTGGACCTGGCTTCTTGCATCCCTGTGTGTTTACGATTCATCATGTCAGTCAAAAATCTCCATTGATGATCCACTTTTCATAGTATGCAGTTAACTAATAACTATACAAAACGAAGTAGCTAAAAACTGTTATCATCGTAATAGCAACGATAGACATAGTACTCGTTTTTGTTAACAGCAGAGTAGAAAGTGTATTAAATTCACGTTTTTGTGACAAATTTTTATTTATTACTACAATGCTACTCAGGACTCAGCCATTGACAAAAACTATGTCCACATCAATTCCCTATTTTTATCCATAGATACTGATACACATTAACTACACAATGACTAAACAATCAATTAACTATACAACAAATTCCCTCAGATGTCCGATTTGGGGTTATTGTACTAGCCAAACTGAGCAACTAGCTAATCTATTACTACAAATTTACTATACCTGTGTCCATTTGTCACAGAAAAGGATCTTACTGTGACGAAATTCCTAAAATTGCACGAATGGCAAATACATTGATGAGATACTAATCACTCACTCACTTGTATGAATTGTTGCCAAAACACACGACTTCTCAAACCAAGCGTCACTTATCAAAGCAAAAGCAAAACTTCGTCACAAGAAAAGAAACGAAAAATGAACAGAAACTTACAGAACAGATCGAATCCAAGTAAAATTGACACAAAAGGGCTTACCTTGCGATAAGTAGTGCCATCAGGCTCAACGACATAACCAGCTTCAGCACAAAGAGCTTTCAAGACCTCATTGTTGTCACAATGTTTGGGCAAATCGTAATTACCCTGAGCTCTGAGACCGGAATAAATCTTGGCCGCAATAGCTCGGCGTCGCCTCTCTCCTCCGGTTGTTTTCTCTCTCTCCACGACGGTTTCCGACAGGCCGATCCGGAAGTTGCCGTTGATCCTCCACCTTCCCACATACTAGTAAAGTAGTAATTTCAAACCAATTTCTCTCTTGATTTGAAGAGAAATGGGGTTCTACTATACTGATTTAGAAAACTCATGAGACTCTACTCTGTTCTGTTCCTGTTTGATTTCGAAAGTATGAAATGCCGTGTTTTCTTTCTTTGTGGTGTGGACTGGAATGATGATGGTACCTGTGTTTTGGGTGTATGTGGATTTATGCCTGATAAAGTTAGAGGTTTATTTCGCTTTCCGCCCTTTACGAAAACCAATTTCCCAACCAGCCCGTCCTTTTCTTTCACAATTTATTTTTCCGTATTCCATTTTAGTACATTCATTTCAAATTATCCTCCATTAATATTAAAATATCATCATCTCTTACTTTATTACGTCTATTAATTTTACTTTTTCACCCTTCTTTTAATACTTATGTGGGACACGCATGAAAGTTCAAAGGACAAAGTGAGTACTTATTTCATTGATATTCTTCTGAGATACATCTATCTGAAATAGTTGATCAATATACCATGTTTAGTGATAAATATCACATGTTAAGTAACACATGTGATGTAGCAGGAGTTGGGATGATGCACATATAATAAATAGATGATGTTTAAAGTTAAATATTTAATTTATGTAATTAAAGATGTAATGATAATCATGTTTCTTGCAAAAAATTGTAGGTGTAAAAAAGTGCATTGTCGATTTTTCTAGACGCAATTATCACACAGTGTATGGATATTTTTAATAATAAAAAGTGAATGTACTGATTAAAATGAATATATCAACATTTGGGTGAATTATGATATTATTACATTATTTATTATATATAATATTCAAAGTGTGTTTTTTAAATAAATGGCATTATATTAAAGGTATCTGGAATAAAAGGGTACGAACAGAGTCTAAGAAAATAGAAATTAAATGACAGAAGGATATAGAAATGTCTTGATTAACAAAGATCTAAACCAATCAACAAAATTACAAATGTGGACACAGTTAGTAAGTACAATTCTTTCAAATTTGAAATTCTTGGTAGGTGAATGAATGAGCTGGCCAGGCCGAATGGGCCCAGGCAGAATGGCTGGGCCAGGCTGGCGAATGCCGAAGCAAAGCGAAGCAAGAAATTACATTTGTCCATTTTTTAATAATAATGAATACTACATCAGGTCCATTAATAAATTAAGTAAGGAGACTTTTTACGGGCGTTGGTGTAATTACTAAAATTACCGACAAAGAATATAATAAAATTATATTATAAAATAAATTAAGTATATTTGACTAACATAACTTTGTAGAGTTTTGGTTCGACTTTAGTTTGGTTTAACTTGTTTTGGAGTTTTGGAGTCATTTGAAGACATGTAGAGTTTGGTTTGGCTTTAGTTTGGTATAACTTGTTTTTTATTTATTAAGTTTGAGAAAAAACTCGTATCTTACGAGTTCTTATTGTTACAATATCTTGCGATAAAAGAACATTATCGATTTTTGTTAGAGATGTCGTACAAAGTATGTGAACTAGTTTGAATGGTGCTCTCGAGGTTCATAGTTTCTTATCTTAACTCGACTTTTACGGTGAAAAGAAGGGTAATTAGATAAATATACTTTTTATTTCATTGATCTACTAAAAGTCGTGTTAAAAAGAAGAAAGAAAAGGTTGAAAATATCTCAATTGGATAAATTTTCTTATTTTCCTCATACAAAGATGGGTTGTGTAAATAAATGATAAAATAATAATAATAATAATAATAATAATAATATGAATTTAATGAACTTAAGAATTTGAATTGAAGAAAATTTGAACTAAGAAATTTGAATTGAATTGAATGGGCGGTAGGCTGAATGAGTTTTGGTTGAAAAGAAACGAGCTAACTCTGAAATGCAGTTTACTTGAACTTCAATAAATCCATTGTCATATCATCAATAGTCTGAAGTAGCCCTCCAGAAGTTGAGTTGGATCATGGATCTTATTTATACAGAAATAGTTAACTGGAAGTTCAAGATTGATTTATGTCTGCGATGCTTATAACGTTGATACCTCTTTTTATGGCGATGGGATTCAGTGTGGACCCGCTTCTGATGAGAGGTGAGGCCACAGAGAAAGCAAGTCGAATTTTCTCAAGATTGGTCATTGGATAATTAGCTTGGTGTAGTTTAATTCACAAGCTAGTTTTTAACCAAGTAAGATACCATAATTTATCATATTTTTAAAAAAGATTACCATATAAGCTGAATGGTGATGAAATTTTCAAATATTTAAAGTGTGTTTAACCATCAATACAATCTTTTCCCTCAAACAAAACCGATCATTCAGCATTCCCTTTAATCCAAAACTTTTAGGTTAAATGAAAATGAAACTTTTACCTATGTCGGTGTTGTAATTTGTAAACTGTAATGTTAGGAAAATGATGGTAAGAAATGGAGAGTACTAAAGTGAAACAACAAAATCTCTTTAGCATATGATATGATCTGATCTGCCTCTTTTTCCTTAGTCCTTGCAGAAAGAATCTTTAAGCATAGTTCGGAGTTCGGACCAAATTTTCTTCCTCGGCCATTGCAACTGGTCAACCGACCAATAGTAGTGCAGTGAAGCCTAATTTTGGCCTTTATTCCTTTTGCTGCATAATAATTGTGTGAACATTTGAGTGTATGTATTTGGATTTGGATTCTTGAACAAAATGAAATAATTTGAAACAGTTTATAAACTTTTCTTTTAAGTGAAAAAGAAGAAATATTTTTGTTGTTTGTACTAGTTCCCAAATCACATGCTATTTTATTTCAATCTGTTGAATCGGAACATTTTATGTAATGACTCAAAGTAATAACCATTCACCCGATACCTAGAGGCTTTAATCCATAAATATGCAGAGGGGACAAACACCAACATGCATATATGGTGTATCTATGATCCTGTTATACAAAAATGTTAAATATTAAAGGATGTCTTTTTCCATTATAGGTGCGCTCAAGTAATAGATTGTCCACATTCCATCCCCTTATAGTTTGCATATGTCTGCACATGCTGTGTAATTAAACAAATCCAATTATACCACCCTCACCATCAAAGTCTCTATAGATGGAGCATCGAGGTCCATTTGCATACTCAACATGCCTAAGGTCCAATTGCATAATCAACATGCCCTTATAAATCATACGATTACAATCATCCGATAGATCGATTTCCATCAACAAATTAAATGCTCTATATAGATGAAAAAACCGACCCATTTTGGAGAATCAAACCCTTCCTTTTGGTTACGAATGTCTCAGCATAAGAACTAGACTAGCGACAAACAATATGAGATTACATTAGCTCCTTAAAATAAGTGAAAAGTTAAAAAAATAAAAACATACTCGCGAAAATAAGTTGGTAGTGAAGTTCTTGTATCATTTCAATCATTTAATTCTAGAATTTTGAACTGATTCAAATATTGATAGCCTTTAAATTTTACCATCTTCAAAGGCGCAATTCTAAATTTTGAACTGATTCAAATATTGATAGCCTTTAAAATTTACCATCTTCAAAAGAAAGACCATTAAACGATTTTACGGTGCCACGATTTTACATACAATATTGTTCTGGTTTTTGATTGTTTTATTGTATCCAAGAAAAGAACAATAATGTAAAGTTATGTAAATCGACGTAAACAGAACTCATATTCCAACTAATCCAAGATTGCAAGTTGACCCCTGAGTTAGGAGAAGCTGCCGCAGCACGCTTGGGCAAGATTAGGCCATTAAAATGCGTTATATTAGCAGGTAGTTCTGGAAGTAAGGGACAACCAAAATGTTGGTATTTGTTGGTTCGGTAACAACCACGTACCTTTCACTAATGACCACGAACCTAGTTGAACAATTTTATACAGGAAAAACGCCAACTAGTTTGATTATAGTTCTTCATGTTATATATACAATTAAGCTGTATCATTTCACCTTTAATTAACGTTTTTTGTTTAGTTTTACTAATTTTTTGTGACATGAATAAAATTGATCATTGGATATACTTTTCCCTTATTCGTTCAATTGTGTCTTCCCAGACTCCAGACTATGCATCCACTGACTGGAGTCTTCTACCAGGATATCCGTCAGGTGAAGGCTTAATTCAGAGTTAGGTGACTACAAGGCTAATGGTGTTAGTAGACAAGCCAATGAATTGGCTATTTGTTAGCTCATGGGTTTAGCAGGGATGTTTTAGGCCTTAATAGTTTCAGCAAAACACAATAGCTAGAATAAGTAAGCTCAATACTCTTCTCTAGAGGACATCGATTTTCAAAAATTAACAATCAGCACACAACTGCATTCATGGAGACCGTTTCAGATCTAAGCATTATTAAAATTTAGAACTATAGACGAAAAGAAGCATGAGCCAACAGCAGGGAATCAACATCACATTCATCCAAATAGAGGTTAATATTCAACGTCTTGCGATAATAACTTAAAATGCAGTACATTACAACAGAGCATATGAGCAGCAGTTTCTGCATCCCACTTAAACATGGAATCTTGTGAAATTCAAAGCACCTTCAAATTCGTTGCAGGAAGTTTATACAAGAGCATCCAATGTACATAATTCTGACCTTAAACTGCCCCCAAAATGCCCATAAATTAAGAGGCTGATCCATTCTTCATACGCACTATAAACAGCCTTGAAAGTTGTCCCACATAACCACGGTCATTGCCCTCCTAACATTTGATTCAAACAGTTTTGGGTTGTCTCTCAACACTGCTGCAGCATCATGGTTGAGTGGATCCTCATGATTGGGTTCCTGCATTTACAGGAGAAAATTGAGATAAAGGAAAATAAACCAAAAAAGAAAAACAAGCCATAGAATGAGTTGAAAAAACTATATAATTTATTAGGAAAAGCGAAGGAAATACCGTGAAAAGGTGATACAGCCCATAAATTATAGTGTTTATATTTATACACGGGCTTCAGTCTTCCGGAGAATGTTTAGGCAGACATTGCCTTCCAAGTCAATATTGGGATGGTAGACCTGTAACAATTTTGAGTAAGTTTTACAATTCAGCCTATTACGTACCTTCATAAATTAATGGATCTTCCACCATACATCATAATTATGGAGCTAGTTACCTTAGTCTTGCATTTAACTTTTGGTGCTTCGTGAGGGTAGATTGGAGAGATCTGGAAAGAGAAGACAAAAGTCCACCACTGGACAACGATACTGCTATTAGCATACTGAACAAAATCTATCACGCCTGAATTGGCTAATTACCTGATTATTATAGCATAGAAATAATTACTCACAGATAATATCCATCATCAGGGCGGATGGTAACTTCAAAGTTCATGAGGTCATCCTTGCCGTTTGGGAATGCGATACTGCAGGTTTTTGGCAGGTTCAGTTCACTAATATCTACACCACATAACAGGGGAAATGAAGATAATGTTAGAAGGGAAATGGAATAAAAAACTGATGGCCAAGATAGTTGGCTTGTGAAGAAATTGGGGCATATTAAGAGATCAAATGCTGAAGATTTCCTAACTAGGACATGTACTCCCCAAGCAGAATGGAGAAGTGACAGCATCGATTCTGAGATTCCAGAAACCATAAAGAACTATTGCGAGCAAAACCTCAATGCGACAGCATGTTGGATGCCTGATATACTGTTCTAAGAATAATACTATGTTCAGCATGATAGTATGATAATATATATTATGGATAGCAGTGAAACTATCCTGTTAGCTGGCAACCTGGCGTGTTTTATTTACTATATATGGTTTAATAGAGCAAACGGAATGGACAAATATGCTTAGAGTGTCAAATATAATGTGATCACTAAGATTGATCGCATCAAGCTATACTCAGGCATCTTTAGCATCTTGGTTTGTGGTAACATAACAGTAAGAGAGACCCATGAAATTCCACACATTTTACCCAGTCGTTCTGGTTAACGGTATTATCTTCTTACTAAACAAGAATTTACGGATTACAACCATGCAAATCATGTGTAATACATTAAATACAATATTCTACAGTGATGAAGTAGATATGGATGAATCTAATTACATACCAACATGTCATGCACTTTAAATATCAATTTAATTGGAAGATTCATAGGCAAAGATAAGTAAGGAAAAGTGTAATGCAGGCATCATGATCTTTGATCACAATAAATACTATTGAGCGACATGAGAAACAGCATCAGTAATCATTCCTATATCAAAACTTCATGGCATGTCTGTAATTCATAACCCCACTGTTACATAGAAAAACAATAATGAAATTTAAGAACCTTTGAGGACAATACTGTGTTCTCCACATAATGTATTATGCATGAGGCCAGTTCAATGACGACAAGGTAATAGGAAACATGTTATATTATATACAGCAACTCAAGTAGTGCTTGTATAATTTTTTAAAGATGTGTACTTGTCAGTGCAACTAGGCTGAACATTCACTCGAGTGTCTAAGCTGTTCTTGAGAAACTTTAATTGCAAAGCACACACTTACAGTGACTTGCACATTCTTGAGATGCCAGAGGACAATGAAAGAATCATCATCACGCCTAAATCAAATTTAGTTTCAGCAAGAAGTCCATTTATTATTAGTACTATCAATCACCAAGACCGGCGACAAAAAGGACCCAGTACCCACAACCTCCATGCTGATAACCACCAACACCACCAACCCATCTGCCAAAATCCTGGAGGACCTGGACCACCATAATCCTCTCCTCCCTGAATGTCCTGAACTACCATCTCCTGCCCACAGCTAATCCTTATAGCCCCACTACCTCCAATACTCATGTCACAACAACCACATGTCACAAGTCCTCATTGCTACGTAAACTTCTTCACCTTCAAGGCTTCACCTTCAAAACTACCTTCTTCACCTTCAAGGCTTCACCCTCAAACCACACATTTGATATATGCAGGACACTCAAATGCCTCATGTCAACCCGATTCACCCAACCAGAGAAACTGTTTAATGAAAAGGTACCAAACCTCTCGGCATGGGCAATGGAAAAAGCGGATGAGAGTAATGCTAGATGACCACATAAGCACACAGAGCAGGGAATTTAAGTTCTCTTGAACAAATTTTTAACTGTAAATCACTGAACACTGAAGAAAATAGAAAACCATGTAAATTTTAGGAGGAAGCCAGAGCAGAGGGTTGCCAATAACTTCACTTAAATGCCTGGTAGTATAAATTGATAAAAGCCATACACATGATAGTTTCACCTAATAAGAACCCACCAGCTATATTAAAGGTTCAAGCCTCTATAAAGCAATGGTAATGACAAAAGCAAATCTCATTTTAAGATGTGAATTGAGATTCTAAACATTCATATTAGTCAGAAATAGAGAGACCTTTGTGAAGGCGTAACTCCCCAGCCTTGCTGCCTTCCTGGAGGCTTCCGTTGGCATTCTCAGCAACCTCTCTCTGCTTTTCTTTTACTTTGAACAACAATCATGATGACTGCGATGAGATACAAGGAATACAGTTACAGGACAGCTTCGAAATGTATGAAATTGACATGAAAGATACTCTACATAAGCAGAAGATGCAAAGCACTGAAAGTTCACAAACATATGAAGCAGTTGCTGAGCAAGAGCTATCAATCATCAAGGACATATCCTAATCTGCTTAATTCTTCACTAGGATCTAACGATTTCGTCATTCACACCAGTATATTCCGAAAGCTTGACGTTATTCATTACAAGGGTACAGAGCTCGTTTACCAACCTAGGCCATCAATTAAAAGCAGTAAGATCACACTATAACAATTAACAGCTCATGAGCAAAATAACAATACAAGTTACTTCACTAGATTCCCCAGCTAAATCCTAAGTCCCCGGTTCGTAACTAACAAACAAAACAGACACATAAAACCTCGTAAATCCTCCTCCGTCACAGATACTAAATTCAGCACAGACACCCCAGTGCAAAATATGCCAAACGAACGTAACTTTAAAAACACCTTCCATTAAAAGGTATCAGATGATAAGCAAATTCTCAAGCAGAAGATCTGCCCTTTGGCAAAATGGCCCTAAATGAACAGATCAAAATGAGGCCGAAACAAAATTCAGACAATTCGACGAAATCGAACCTGTTGGGTGAAGAAGCGTAGAAAGGAGTTGTCCAGGGGGTGTGCCAGATTGGAAGGATTGAGACAAACCTCTCTCTCTACATCAAAACCGATTGAGAAGAGGGAGAGAGGATGAAGACAGAAGGAATCTGATAAAGGACGCTGAAAGCAAGGAGTCTACTTTTAGCAAAAGTCTTTTCTTTGGTTTTCTCTCTGGCCATTATTGGATATAAACCGATTTACACAAACCATTATCGTATCATTATCAAGAAAACATAATCGTAAGTAATGCCTATATCAGTGTTATTAATGGTATTATAATACCAATCTTGGTTTTATGGCTAAAATCCGATGCTACCGATGGGCATTGGTGAAATAATTGATGCTCGACTTCTGACATGATTATTAGAATAAAATTTGGAGTCGCATAGCATCCCAAAAGTCGATTATTAATATAACCCCGATTGATGACATTACAAGTAAATAAATAGCAATCGGCGATTGGTGTAGTAAGTAATTAGACTTCGGAAGACTTCTTCGTCTGATTTTAAATAAATTCGAGGTTACATCAAATAAAATACTTGCAATTACATGATGTCGAATAAAAATCATTGTGTCGAGTTAAGGTTGGGTATGCTGCATTTTATAACGTGGCCCACGATGTTATTTTAGTGGGGAAATAATAAACTTCTCAGGAATTGTGGGAAATTTATTGAGTTCGCTTATGAAAAAAAAATAAAATCTATAAGCATTGTGAAAAGTTATGTTAGTGGAATAATAATGATTCCCTGCTTCGTTGAATAATAAAATTTATTTTTTACGGGTAGGTAAATTTGGTCCCAGGAGCTGAGAGAGTTAGGTTATACAAACTGTGATTAGTTATGTTATGCACTTTTTGTGTTTAATTTTGATTTTCATTTTTCTATTCGGAATCCACCCGTACATGTAGTTCCAGCATTATATGGAGTGCAAAACTTCGTTTTTGATATTTGCTCGGATTCCCGGCCATTCGGTTTTAAGCAGTTTTGGATCGAGGATGAACATGATTTTTTATTTGAAGTAAAATTCAATTTCAGTAGAAACATCACTACGTCTTGTTTATAATGTAGCATTTATTAAAAGCTGTTTTAATATCGCTGGGATCACAGTGACATATCGTATTTGATGATCTCTTCAATATGTATTTGATCGATTCTTGCAGGACCATCTTAGGTATGAATTAAAGGAGTCATCACATTTGTATTCCCTTCTAAAAATCGATGTCGTTAGCAATTAATCATGATAATATAAATTGAATTCAATCCTATCATTATTATTAATGAAGCGGTTAATTGTGATGATAACTTTTTGAAGCTACAGTTTCTTTCCATAAGCACTTGTTATGTTCTGCTTTATTTGACATAACATGTCCATTA